>JAWQEG010003477.1:12500-35442 GCA_033782935.1 Petrolisthes cinctipes | reverse complement strand
GATAGGTATATAGGAGATGAGAAGCTGAATGAAAGTGAGAGGTATATAGGAGATGAGAAGCTGAATGAAAGTGAGAGGTTGGAGGTGAGAGGCTGAGAGAGGGTAAGTGAGAGGTAGGATGTGAGAAGCCGAGTGAAAGTGAGAGGTAGGAGATGAGAGCAATAACCTGACACTTGGTTTTATTACTCTCAAGAGCCCAGAGATTCCCAAGACACACAGACAGACAGGCAGACAGACAGACAGGAAATATTAATCAACACACGATTAGCAATAACAACAACAACACATTTACACATTTTGGTACAGTAGTGATTCCTACATAGTACAGATGAAGATAAATAATGGTGGTGTGTTGCTTGGAGATGTTTGTATGAATTTAGTTACTCCAAGGAACAGGAGGTGATAGAGAAAAAGGGAAAATAATATGTACATACACAGGAAAAATTGAAGGATGATAATAATAGGAGAAAAAAACAAAACAAAGATAAATGGATAAGAACAGAAGAGAAGAGAGTAGAAGAAGAAGGAAAGGAGAGTAATGGTAAATAGGAGATAGAAAGAATATACAGAACAATCTGAAGGGTAATAATAATAATAGGAGAAATAGAGAGATGAGAGGTGTGAAAGTGAGGGGGAAGGCAGAGATGGGAGAACGAAGAGAGAGGGAGAGAGGGGAGAGATAAGTGGAGATAAAAGGAGACACACGAGGTGATAGATGAGGACAGATGGATGGAAAAGAAGGCGATAAATTGGAAGGGGAAATGAGAGAGAGAGAGAGAGAGAGAGAGAGAGAGAGAGAGAGAGAGAGAGAGAGAGAGAGATAGAGAGAGAAGAGAGAGAGAGAGAGAGAGAGAGAGAGAGAGAGAGAGAGAGAGAGAGTATATACAGATAGTTAGGTATATATATATAGATAGATAGAGAGAGAAGGCACTATATACAGATAGATAGATAGATAAAGAGAAAGAGAAGCCAGCAAGGAGATATATATACATATAGATAGATATAGACAGACAAATTGAGAGAGAGAGAGAGAGAGAGAGAGAGAGAGAGAGAGAGAGAGACTTGTTTCCTTCATCTCCCAGACCTTGTTAGGACGCTCACGAGGAACACAGATCTCATTTATCATCTTACACAACACTCGACTCCTGCCCTCCCTCCTCCTTACCTCATTACTCTCACCTCATAACACACCTCTTTCCCTCCTCCTTACCTCATTACTCTCACCTCATAACACACCTCTTTCCCTCCTCCTTCTTTACCTCAGTATCTCCCTATCCTCCCTCCTCCTTACCTCATTACCCTCACCTCATAACACACCTCTTTCTCTCCTCCTTCTTTACCTCAGTATCTCCCTATCCTCCCTCCTCCTTACCTCATTACCCTCACCTCATAACACACCTCTTTCTCTCCTCCTTCTTTACCTCAGTATCTTGACCTCATAGTATCTCACCTCTATCCCTCCTCCTTCCTTACCTCATTACCTCACCTCATAACACACCTCTTTCTCTCCTCCTTCTTTACCTCAGTATCTTGACCTCATAGTATCTCACCAGTACACCTCATAATATCTCACCTCTACACCTCCATCATCCACTTCACATATTATACCTTTTTTCACTTCACCTCTTCACCACTCCATCATTAATTACCCCACATGTTCACCTCTATGGCATAATTTATCTCACCTCATAATTATTTCTACACCTTCCTCACCTTCACCTCCTTCCACCACCTCCATCTAGTAAATTATCTCACACCTATTTTTTCCTTTACCTAGCAGTAGGGTTAATAATTTCTTCCCATATCTTACATCCACTTGGAGCGCCTTGATTCCTCCAATGTATGCCAGAAAATAGGGCTGGATTTACAATATTAATACTGTTGCTTAAAATAATTGTTTGCATGGAGGAATAAGTTGCTCCAGATTTATTTGACCAACACTCGACTATTCACTTAATTAAAGGGGTACTATAATTATACACTTTTGGTACATTGGAGTGCCTTGATTCCTCCAAGTATATGCCATGAAACAGAACCACCTTAACAAAAATAATGGTGCCTTGTTGCTTGGAATAGTTTGGAGGAATCAAGCACTCCAATGTATGTACCAAAGTGTAATAACCCCTTAAGGACCCTGTGGAGGCTTCTGATTCCTCCTGACCATGCCAAGTAATACACTCCTTCCTTACAGGTGGTGTTTGTGGCAATATTTGAAGGACTCGTTTACCTCCAAGTTTCTGAATACATCACTCGGTCCCTACTCACATCTCACTCACCTCCACTTTTATCTCACCTGCTCCACCTTCCTCACCTACAGCACCTATTCCACTTACTCCACCTTCCTCACCTACAGCACCTACTCCACTTACTCCACCTTCCTCATCAACTCCACCACCTTCCTCACTACACCACCTACTCCACCTTCCTCACCTACTCCACCTTCCTCACCTACTCCACCTTTCTCACTTACTCCACCTTCCTCAAATACTCCACCTTCCTCACTTACACCACCTACTTCACCTGTATCTCACCTGTTCCACCTGCCTCATGACCCTTAGTAAGTTCTCGCCAGCCAGCTTCCTAAGATCACTGATGGTCCATGAAGGGTCTGACAACAGCTCGGCAAACAGACTCGGGTAGGCAGAGACGTCGGGAAGTCCTACAGGCAGTCTGCAAGGAAAAGTGACGATCAACAGTGCCATACAGTCTGAAAGGAAAAGTGACAGTCAACAGTGCCATACAGTCTGCAAGGAAAAGTGACAGTCAATAGTGCTATACAGTCTGCAAGGAAAAGTGACAGTCAATAGTGCTATACAGTCTGCAAGGAAAAGTGACGATCAACAGTGCCATACAGTCTGAAAGGGAAAGTGACAGTGAATATTGGGATACAGGCTGAAAGAGAAAGTGACAGTCAATAGTAGGATACAGTCTGAAAGGGAAAGTGACGGTGAATAGTGGGATACAGTCATTGGGACACAGTCTACAAAGGAAAATGAGGGTGAAAATTGGGATACAAGGCAGCCGTATGCATGTTTTAAATATAGAGAGAAAGAGGACAGTGGAGTAGTGTTTATTATATATATAGGAAAGAAAATGTGGACAGGGAAGCCATATATATTAAGGAATGAGGTGGGTAGAAGGCAGCCAAAGAAAATCATATATAGAGAGAGCTAAAATACAAAATGGAATGGTGTAGATTATAAATAAGAGAAATTATATACGAGTCTGCCATATGCATAAAAGGAACCCACCACCATCACCAAAAAAAAAGTTTAGTTGAGCTCAAAATTTACTACACTGCTGTACATCAAGGCCATAGAAATTAAAGAAAGACATGTGTTGAAAAGTGTCCAGTGAAACCATCTAAGTATTGTGATATAGAACACTTCTAAGTATAGTGTGTGTGTGTGTGTGTGTGTGTGTGTGTGTGTGTGTGTGTGTGTGTGTGTGAATTAGCTTAACAACCAACCAAACAAAACTACTACATTGTCGTCTCAATCACAGGAAGCCTAACTTAACCTAACCTAACCTAATCTAACCTAACCAACCTGATCTGAGAGACTGAGAGACATGGCCTAGGGTGTTAATTAAGTCACTTTATCTGAACCAAAGCAGCGAGAATCATTACAAGGCAAACAGTCACAAAGGGGAATAATTATTGGATCTGTGCTGCCGTCGGAGTATTGAACACTGATTGATTTCTCTGCCAAACTATCGACAATTATCAGATAGAAAAGTGTGGAAAATTCTACAGTCTAAGGACCCTACAATAATGTTATGATTCTCTCTCTCTCTCTCTCTCTCTCTCTCTCTCTCTCTCTCTCTCTCTCTCTGTGTGTGTGTGTGTGTGTGCGTGTGTCACTACTCACTTGTTGATACCGTCGAAGTCGGCTCCAATACCCACGTGGTCGACCCCAGCCACCTTCCTCACGTGGTTGATGTGTTCTGTGGGACGAGACACTTTATTATTGTAGTGGTAATGTAAGGAATAACTACACTCTCCAAATACACATAGCATATAGTTATAATGTAAGGGATAGCTATAGGATAAAGTACACAGAGTCTTAATTCCACAGTATTTGATTAAGGGTGTCAGGTATAAAGTTAGTTCCATTGTATTTGTTTAAGGGACCCTGTGATGTAGTCAGAGTATTGGAGATGAATGAGTCCTTCAAATATTGCCACGAAACACCTCTTATATGGAAGAAGCGTGTTTCGTAGTATAGCCAGGAGGAATCAGAAGCCTTCAATTTCCATACATGATCAAAGAATCCTTAAGGGTGTCAGTTATTACTCAGTTATATAGTGTTTAAATCTCCATAAAAAACAATGATAAACACTAACCAATGACGTCACTAATGGTGGCTTGTTCGCTGCAGGTGAGGAAGTAGTTGTAGAAGCTGACCATTACTATGCCACCATTTTTGGACTGATCATCATCATCATCACCATCACCATCATCATCACCATCACCATCATCATCATCATCACCATCATCACCATCACGACGACCATTGGAAAAGAGGATACATACATCTATTAATTATCCTTATATTACAGTATGGATACAATATGAATACTGTACACCATCATCACCATCACCATCACCGTCGCATCACCACCACCACGAATGGTAGAGAGATACATACCTAACCTACCCTGACCTAAACTAACCTAGCATAACCTAAACTAACCTAACGTAGCCTAACTTAATCTAGCCTAGCATAATCTAGTAATGTTGAGTAATGTTGAGTATATTTTTAAATAATTATATATATGCTGCTAAAGTAGTTACTTGAAGGATCTCCAGAAAATCCTCAGCTAACTTCTTTTTATATTAATAAAAAAGTGGAAATTTGAATGTCTTTGAAATATAATATTTTTTTTTCTCTTCACTCACTCAACAAAATAGAGATTAGCTTTATTTTATTCCCTAGGATTCTTTTATCTCCAGGACTTTCATTTATGGGATAGTATACTTTTAGTACATTAGAGGAATTTGATAATTCCAAGTATGCTGGGAAACAAATACAGATTAACAAGAATAATGATATGATGTTTGCTAGGAATGTTTGGAAGAATCAAGCACTCCAATTTACCAAAGGTATACTACAATTCCCTTAATCATTCATCATGTCAAGGAAGAGACAGACAGACAGACAGACAGACATTAGCTTTTTTTCAACTGACAGACAGACATTAATTAGCTTTTCTACTGACCACGTTTCTGAGGATGTCGTCGGGTACATTCTTGGGTTTTTACAGATGGCATAGACAGAGGAGTGACTGAACATGACTGGTGCCCTGGACGCCTTGATAGCCGCTCTCATGGTGGACTGGACGTGTGGGAAAGGTCCACCATTAACCCCAGTCGGTTCATCTCACGTACTACTGTCTGGAGGAGAGATAGAAAGGAGTAGGCCTATATATATATTACATGCATATAAAAAACATAACTCTCTCTCTCTCTCTCTCTCTCTCTCTCTATATATATATATATATATATATATATATATATATATATATATATATATATATATATATATATATATATATATATAAATATATATATATAGATGGTTAGTCGGTTCATCTCACGTACTACTGCATATACAGGGGTGAGATGGAAGGGAGTATTTATACATGTTTGGTCAGTAGGTTTATCTCGTGTGTACATACCATGGCGACCACCACTAAGGCCACCACCACCGTCACCAACAACCACCACCACCACCTTCATGCAAACTCTCAGATGGCAGGATGTACCAATTACAACTAAACTTTATATTATCTGGTGTGGTCAAGTATTCAGTTATAGATAAGACAGACTGATTGACTAGTGTAAAGTAAGAGTGTTTGTGTTACCTTGCCAAAGAAGGTGAGTCCCCTGGGTGCGTTGGGGTCCTCTGGGTCTGTCTCTTGGCCCGTGCACACTCAGCCCTGCAAGACAAGAAAGAAAGTCATTTATTTTAACGGGTGTCACATCAACACGCTTTCACCGTCTCCTGGGAAAATTAAGTTGCTATCTGTTTTTCAATTTGCTCTCAAAATATTACAGGACATCCGGAGCAGAATGACTCAAGAACGGTGGATGAAGGAAACTGATGCTCCTGTGGTACATGTGATCTCTTTTTGTCAGAGCTTGGAGCAGGTAGTCTTCTCCAATTTATCGACACTATCTTCTCCTATTTAAGGTGGAAGTACAGTGTTGGTAAATCTGGAGTAAATGATTCCTCCAAACTATTCCACGCAACAGAACCCCATTATTTTGTTCATATGGTCCTGTTTCCTGGCATATTTGGAGAATCAATGCACTCTAATGTACCAAAAGACTACTATCCCCTAACTCTATTCTTTAACAACACCAATCTGTCCACAAAGTTTCGTGATAATTGAAACATCTAAGCACACACACAACAAACACACACGCAGCCACCACCCAATTCACACACACACGTACACACTCACACATTAACACACACACAGCTACTCAATTCACACACATTCATACAAAACACAAACACAAACACATTCATACACACACAAACAAACACATACACACAGCCACCCAAACACACACCTACCCAAACACACAGCCACCCAATTTCCCTCCCCCAACCCCACACACACACACATACACACAGCCACCCACTCCTCCACCTTCCCCAAACACACAGCCACACAATTTCCCTCCCCCAACCCCACACACACACACATACACACAGCCACCCACTCCTCCACCTTCCCCAAACACACAGCCACACAATTTCCCTCCCCCAACCCCCACACACATACATTGTCACCCAATTTCTCCCCCCTCCCCCCAACACACACACACACACACACACACACAACCAGACAGTTTCCCCACCACTACCACCACCACCACCACGTGTGAATGGAGAGCGTGATGGGAAATTCAGCCAAAGGAGGTGTGTGATGTCAGAGGATGTCACTTGGGAGGACACGGGCCACCTAATGAAGTCACAGGGAAAAATGATGCCGGACCAATCACAGGCAGTAGCGGTGAAGAGGGAAAGAGGACGGGTGGGTGGTGGTGGTGGTGGGCGCTTCGGAAATGGCCCAATGGAAAAAAAAAAAAATTGATTATTTTTCCCAGTGTTCTATTAAATGGTGGTGGTGGTGGTGGTGGTGGTGTGGTGGGGGTTGGTGACGTATTTGTTGTTGTTGTTGTTGTTGTTTGTGATGGTGGTGGTGATGGTGGTGGGGATTGGGGTTGGTGACGTTTTTTGTTGTTTGTTGTTGTTGTGATGGGGTGTAGAGGTTAATGGTGGTAGTGATATTGGTAAGAGTCTTGATAGTGGCTAAGGGTAATGGTGGCAGTGGTGCTGAAGATAATGATGGTAGTTATATTGGTAAGGTTCTTGATAGTGGTGAGGATAATGTCTCATATCTGCTAGAGTTCGTTTAATACTCAATCAGGCTATTCGAAGCAGACCCGGATACTTGTTATGCTGACCACTCCCTCCTGCTACATAGTTTATCATTTATTTATTGTTTATTATGTGTACTGTACCTAAGAATATAAAGCTCAACACAGACAACTACAATTATTGCTATATTATCTAATGCCAATGAATTAGACATGGGTAAGGGCAAGGTGGGTAGATGTAGGTGTGTGGACCATCGTATATATGCAGAGTCATGATTTAGTTGAAAGTACAAGATACAAAACAAGAGTGGGACAAGGGAAACACAGTGCAGAACATATAATTATGTTGGGAACGGAATGGACAGTGTAGGACATGACAAGTAAATTTACAAACAGATACAGAAGAGAACAGGTGAAGGTAACATTTATATTGATATTGGGTGTACTATCGCTCACAAAAGTATCTGAAAAAAATCGACAACTGCAATAAGACAAATCGGACGAAAGTTTCTGGTAAATGGTAGAGGAAGTCTTGTTCATTATGAGAGCCATCGCACACTATTTTTCAGCTGATACTTTTTGAGCAATGGTACTACAGGTGTGTGTGAGTGTGAGGTAACGCAGGGAAGGACAGGACAGGTGTAGATACAAACAGGAACAGAAGAGAACAAGTGAAGGTAACACTAACCATGGTGTACTGCAGGTGTGTGTGAGTGTGAGGTAACGTACACCCAGGTCCCTCAGAGCACGCAGAACCCCGAGGGAGTTCTGTATGGCGTGGCCTCCCTCCACCCCGATCAGACTGGCGATGCGACCCTCCTTGAAGGCAGCCTCCACCTCTGTTAAAAGTGGATATAACAGAAAGATTTAGGTATATCAAACACTTATATACTCTGCCTCCACCTCTGTTAAAAGTGGATATAACAGAAAGACTTAGGTATATCAAACACTTTATATACTCTGCCTCCACATCTGTTAAAAGTGGATATAACAGAAAGACTTAGGTATATCAAACACTTTATATACTCTGCCTCCACATCTGTTACAAGTGGATACCAAATACATAACAGAGAGACTCAGCTATATCAAACACGTTATATATACTAGGCCTCCACATATGTTACATGCAAGGTATATGAAAAGCATTATGATTGCTTTCTATAACCTACACATCCTACTGTAAATCTACTAAGAAATAAACAAGAAATATGTTCAGACAGCTAATACTACACAATAAGAACAACATATTGGTCAGCGTTGAAATATAACATCTTCCTAATATTTGGTCAACCTTCCCTAAAGTCTAGTGAGTGTGATCCAGAGACGTGTATCCAGCCAAGCGTAACATCTGGTTGACTTGGGTACAAATCCGTCAAGTAATTAGTCTCTATGTTAATGGACAGACAGTGAGCACGAATGGTAATCAGCAGCGGACGGTGGGATGGGACGGCATGGCCTTCGAAAATTACACGACCCTCACTCTCTCTCTCTCTGTCTCCGAAATGGAACCTTGAAGTTTTAGTGTGTGTATAAATCTCGGACCCACATGCGACTTGAGAGATTTCGTTTCTTCTCGATTCTTCAGATATCTGTGAGCTCGGTGTAATTGGTGGCTACTGTGTTCTCCAAAAAGTTATTCCCATTCAACAAACGACCTTAGCTATGCTTTAGTGGGTTATTTTTTGGGAACAGTTTGGAGAAATTAGCAGCCTCCAGTTCACAGTTAACATCACAAAGCGCTTAGAAAATGAGAACGGTGTAAATTTAATTTTTATATCATCATTAAGATTCTCATCTTTTCTTGGTAATATTTATAATCCTTGTTTTTTTCTATTTCTATCATTCTCCTCCAACACTGATTTCATACCACAAGCATCACACTAGACCCTCAGATCGCTTACACACACACACACACACACTCTATCTCTTCCCCTTTTCCTCTTCAGTTATGTATTACTCATCTTTCTTTCACCTAACACACACACACACACACACACACACACACACACACAAACACACATACTCTCTCTCTCTCTCTCTCTCTCTCTCTCTCTCTCTCTCTCTCTCTCTCTCTCTTCTCTCTCTCTCTCTCGCTCTCTTTCTCTCTCTCTCTCTCTCTCTCTCTCTCTCTCTCTCTCTCTCTCTCTCTCTCTCTCTCTCTCTACCACGCCACCACCATCGCCCCCCATCTCCGGCACACATTAATCATCCCCAGTTCGTCTCGGCCCCCGCCTTCCGTTAAGGTATTGCAGGGATTAATTAAAATTTTACAGGACACTGATTAGAATTGAGGTACCACTAGGTAACACAGAGGTAGCCATACTGGTCAAAATTTAAGTGCCATTGGGTTAAAATAAAGGAAAACTTATTACAACTAAAGTGGCACTGGGTTATATTAAGTTGAGAGCAGTTAAAATAAAGGAAATACAAAATAAAATTAAAGTGGCACTGGTGAGAATTTAAGTGACACTGGTTCAAATCAAAGTGGCACTGGTTCAAAATGAAAGTGGCACTGGTTCAAAATGAAAGTGGCACTGGTCAGAATGAAAGTGGCACTGGGTCATATTGAGTGGGCTACTGATCCCTTCAAAATATACCACAAAACAGACCCCTCATTAAAGTAACATTAAGGTCGTCTGTTTCCTGGTATAGTTTGGAGGAATCACAGACCTTCCAATTCACCAACAAGAGAGCCAACCTGCACTTTATGTGACCCTGGTTGACCTGACACGAATCCGGCACTCTTGGAATTCGCACATTGCCATACCTTGACTAAACCAGCAACACCACTACTACCACAACCACCACCACTACTACCACAACCACCACCACCACTACCAACACAACCACCACCACCACTACCACGACCACCACCCCTATATATACCACTATGACCACCACCACTACCACACAACCACCACCACCACCACCACAACCACCAACAGTACCACCACCACCACCACCACCACCACTTCCGCCAGCAACACCCAACACCACCTACACCACCACCAGCGACATCGGTAGGTGGTGTGAGACTGGGTGTCGCTTGGTTGAGGTAATTTATATGTAAATTTGCCGCAGTCACCACGCAACGTTCCTCAATGTGGGAGCTATGGGGCGCTGACTACCCGGAACACAGCCAAGTCTTGTCTCACACCATGTACTTACTACACCTAAGTCTTGTCATTTTACTATTCATTTACTACACCTAAATCTTGTCATTTTACTATTCATTACTACACCTAAGTCTTGTCATTTTACTATTCATTTACTACACCTAAGTCTTGTCATTTTACTATTCATTTACTACACCTAAGTCTTGTCATTTTACTATTCATTTACTACACCTAAGTCTTGTCATTTTACTATTCATTTACTACACCTAAGTCTTGTCATTCAATTTACTATTCATTTATCACACCTAAGTCTTGTCATTCATTTTACTATTCATTTACTACACCTAAGTCTTGTCATTTTACTATTCATTTACTACACCCAAGTCTTGTCATTTTACTATTCATTTACAACACCCAAGTCTTGTCATTTTACTATTCATTTACTACACCTAAGTCTTATCATTTTACTATTCATTTATTTCAATCAAGTTTGGTGTTTACTGTTAATTCTCGCACTCAAGCCTTGTCTCCTTATGATTTTACAACACGCAGGACTTGATTTTCTACTGTATGTTAACAGCAAGTCTTGTTTTTCCATTAATTACCACACACAGGTCTTGTTTTTACTATAGGTTTACAGCACACGTCTTGATTTTACTATTAATTACTGCACTCAAGCCTTGTCTCATGATGTATCTACCACACACGTTTTTTTTTATTATGTATTTACCACACACGGTTTTTTTTTTTTCTATGCACTTACTACACTAAAGTCTTGTTATTACAATATTGTCAAGCCCTGTTTTATAGCATACATATATATAGAACACACACTTTAGCCTTTTAATGATATTGAATACACACTTGCCTCTTTTTATCCCTTATAATTCACACATATAAATCTTATTATACCATATACAAATATTTCACCATGCAACACTTTTTTTTTTTTTTACAATTATAAAGTCTATGGCAGAAATTAAACCGCCCAGGAAAACAGAATTCTCAGAACCACACTACGACGAAAATGTAAAGAGTTGTTGTTGATGCCTCGGTGCAAATTCCCTCAGTACACCATAACAGGCAAAGGTACTGGCTTGTCAAAGGGAAAAAATGATATCGAAAAAAGGAGGAGAGAGAGAGAGAGAGAGAGAGAGAGAGAGAGAGAGAGAGAGAGAGAGAGAGAGAGAGAGAGAGAGAGAGAGAGAGAGAGAGAGAGAGAGAGAGAGAGAGAGAGAGAGAGAGAGAGAGAGAGAGAGAGAGAGAGAGAGAGAGAGAGAGAGAGAGAGAGAGAGAGAGAGAGAGAGCGAGAGCGCGAGAGAGAGAGCGAGAGCGCGAGCGAGAGCGAGAGAGAATTCTTGGTCGTAAAACAAAGATATAAAAACTGAGAGAGTGAGCAAAGAGAAATTGCTGTTCATCCACTTTATATACGTAATAATAATAATGTGGTGCTATTTTTATTTATGTCATGACAAAACAAATCCAACGTCGATGTGCATGATGTTCCCAAGGGCTTCTGAATATTATGGTATCCGAATGAACACACGTCCTCATTTCAGTCAGTCTTCATTCCCAAGAGGTGACAATCATAATGGTTAATGTGCGAATTCAAGGCTGTTAATATCTACCAAACCGTGACTGGAAACAGATTACCTCAGTATGATGTATGAGGATGATTCTCTATTAATCTGTAATCGCTGCAACATCACATCCAACTGTCTTTGATCCTCTCACACACATTGACGCACAAACGAGTCATATTTTGGTATAGGCAACAGACCTAACGAAAGCAATGATGTAACAAATAATCCTCAAGTTAGACAAATCGACATACACCATCTTTTTATTTTTTTATAATATATATATATATATATATATATATATATATATATATATATATATATATATATATATATATATATATATATATATATATATATATATATATATATATATATATATATATATATATATATAATCGCGTACTGTACTGACCGTCTGCTGAGGTGGCGAGTCTGAGGTGGTCTGGGTACTGGTCGATGAGGCGTTTGATGAGGTCAATCTGCTCTATGGTGAGCTGCACCGCGTTCAGTTTCTGTGACTTACACGGCACGTAGCTCACCCAGAACTGTGAAGGCAACACGTGCACCCAGTTAGTTGGAGGTGGAGGGTTAGTTGGAAGGTTTGTTAGGTAGGTGCAAGGAGAAATTTTTTATCTGTGTGGGTTAGTTGGTTGGATAGGAAGTCTGGGAGTTGGTTAGTTGGGTAGTTGGTAGGTTAGTTAAGTAGTTGGTCAGGTTAGTTAAGTAGTTGGTAGGTTTGTTAGTAGGTGCAAGGAGTATATTTTTACCTGTGTATTTGATTAAGTTGTTGATAGTGGAACAATTTACAACCAAGAAAGAATTTTATTCATCCAGAGTAGAAATGATAGTGTGACATGTTGCAAAAATAAACAGCATAAACTACATAAGGCTAGACCATCATTAACAATATTCCAGTGGCTGCTTCTTCAGGTCAAAAGGATAAACTAAAGGAAAACTAATGTAATCTGATTATGTTGGTTAGTTTGTTGTCAGAAAATAACAAGTAATAATAATATTAATAATAATAAATAATAATAAATAATAATAATAAATAATAATAATAATAATAATAATAATAATAATAATAATAATAATAATAATAATAATAATAATAATAACAATAAAATTTATACTGAAATAAAAAGACAGACCTTTTTGGCTTCTAGGTAAGAATGTACAGTACAGTTGCAACAGATAGTCCTTGACGAGACTGTGATGGAAGGGCGCGGCCAGCTGCTTGGAACTGTGAACACGTGGATTCTATGCTTCAGTCAACAACGCCTCATGATAGTATGAGTAGAAATGTTTTGAGTTTTCGGATGTTCCTTTGCTGGTCACGGCTATCCATAACTAGGCCTACCTGGTCAAGGAGGACAATTAGCCGACACTGTACTACCAAAAATAGTAAACTTATGAAGAAACCCCTGCCCTGGACTGACCTGAGCGCCGACCATCCCTTCCTTGAGTCTGGGCAGGTCAGTGTGGGACCAGGAGGATCGGGACCAGGGCCGTAGTTGCTTCAGTTCCGCCGTGAAGTTGAAGCTGTGCAGTTTGTTGTGCATAAACTTCCTGATGTTCCACGGCAGGTCGTTGTGTCTGAGGGGGTCCACGGAAGAGGAAGGAGAGGAAGAAAAATATTGGTTAGTGGTAATAGAGTTCTGCATTAACCTCTCTCTCTCTCTCTCTCTCTCTCTCTCTCTCTCTTTGTGTCTGAGAGGTCGTCGGGAGGGAAAGAAAAAGAAACAACAAAACATTTGTTAGTGTGAATAGCTATCTCTCTCCCTCTGTGTGTGTGAGGAGGTCGCAGAGAGGGAAAGGAAAAAAATTATAAAAATTGGTTATTGTGGAACAGTTCTGCATTAACTGTGTGTGTGTGTGTGTGGAAGGGAGAGGAAGAAAAACAAAGCATTGGTACCCTGTATGTGTAATAGTTCTGCATTAACGTTGTGTGTGTGTGTGAGAGAGAGAGAGAGGAAGATGACTCCAGCTCCGTGGTCTCCCAAAGGAAGGACCTGTTTTGCATGTGGGTAAAGCAGCGTTAATTTCTAATTGTTGCGCCCAATTTATGACGAAAATTTAATTAGAGTTGCAAGGCATGAAAATTATTATTACTCTACTATGTAAAGAGGGTAGTACACTTTGACTACTGTACATTGGAGTGCCTTGATTCCTCCAAAGTATATACGCCTGGAAACAGGATCATATAAACAAAAATAATGGAGTCGTGTTGCCTGGAATAGTTTGGAGGAATCAGTAGCTCCAGATTTACCACCAGCAACAGTGTACTATATATCCCTTAAACAAAACAGAGAAATAGAAATCGACGCTGGTGTAAGTAAATAACCTGGGTAATACGAGCCTTTGAAATGATTTAGCGTTTTCATTAACATTAAAACCCGTTAATAAACAAATATACAGGGTAATCTAAAAGTTCATTTATTTCAGTAATTAGGAACAAGGAAATTAGATAAGCTTAGTTGTCAACAATGTTTATAGTAATGGGCTGTTTGTTAGGCTGCTGATAATCTACTGAAATAAAAAAAAGACAGATATTATTTGGCTATCAACTATGTATGAGTGTACTAAAATTAATAACTATCACAGCAAACTGATAACTTACCCAACAAAAACCAGCAATTAAGCCTACTGATTAAAATTCTAATTGTTCCAAACTCTGCCAGGACACAGATTACCTTAGCACACACATCACTGCATGGCGATTAAAAAAAAAAAAAAAAAAAAAAAAAAAAAAAAAAAAAAAAAAAAAAAAAAAAAAAAAACTGCATGGCGACGACTGAGTGGTAGCTTCTGTACACTGTGATACCATAGTCTCCAGCCCACCTGAGTCGAAGCCCGAGATCTGAAGCAGGCGGTTTCTGGACGACAGCCCACCCAAACCATCACGAGGCCACACACATCTCGAATCAGTGGAGGCTTTGAGTGGGCTGTCGTCCAGAAACTGCCTGCTTCAGATCTCGGGCTTCGACTCAGGTGTGGTAGAGACTATGGTATCCGAGTGTACAATCTGGTTCAGGAATTCTTACACAGAGTACTGGTTATATGGGTCTTTATTCTGCACATACTGTAGGGATTGATTCTCTTACTGATTCAAGTATTAACCATATAAATTTACTAGAAATGTTTGGTGTTAGAAATTAATGTACCTAAATTCAATTGTTGATACGAACCCTTGATGTCACAGTGGTGTAAACGAATTAATGAGGCCGACTGTACTTCCCCATCAAAGAGTGATTAGAGAACTGTATACTTACCCATCAAAGAGTGGTGTGTCTTGTAGTAGTGGCCATCAAAGAGTGATTAGTGTACTGTATACTAACCCATCAAAGAGTGGTGTGTCTTGTAGTTGTGACCATCAAAGAGTGGTGTGTCGTCTATAGTTGTGACCATCAAAGAGTGATTAGTGTACTGTATACTTACCCATCAAAGAGTGGTGTGTCTTGTAGTAATGACCTGACAGTGTTGAGACGTTGGCTGAGGGTGGCGCCAGGGTCCACACGAAGAGCCAGAGGTACTCCCACACCCACACCCGCAGCAGCACCCAGCACCAGGACCAGACACACCCACACACGCGTCCGTCCACCCAAACCAACCTCTGCACTCCCTCAAATTGGAGAAGAAATAGTGTTAATTTAGGACCCTCTGATCGGGCATGAGACTTGGTGGCTTCTGATTCCTTCTGACTATACCCGAAACAAGCTTCTTCAATATAGTTGGTGTTTCGTGGAAATATTTGAAGGATTCATGAACCTCCAATTTTCTGACTACTGTACAGTTGAGCAAGTAGAAAGTGCAAGAAAAGTATGGCTGTATATGGCAACAAATGGCAGTTCTTTGGAGTAAGCTTTCGTATCTTTATGAATGAATACCTGGAGACCCATAGCCAATGTAAGGTGGAACTTGATTGTCTGAACTTTGAGTAGAGGTGGAAGTGTTGCCAGATACAGCTATATTTTTCTTGCACTTTCTACTTGCTCAACTGTACATCACGAGGTCCCTTAAGGGGGTGCGAGAATAGGGGGACAGGCTTGTGGGGGGGGGTTTAGGGGGTTTTGGAGGGTGCGGAAGTAGGGGGACAGGCTTGGGGGGGTTAGGGGGGTGCAGGAATAGGGGACAGGCTTTCTACCCATCCCAAGCCTGTTCCCTTATTCCCGCACCCTCCCAATCCCCCCAAGCCTGTCCCCTACTCCCGCTCCCCCTTAAGCTGAGATACTATGAGATAATATTCTGACTGCAATCGCCGAAATTCATTTTAATACACATAGGGATGACTCAAATATAGGCGTCTCATTATTATATTTCATGTATAATAAATGTGTATAAATATATATATTGAGGGGAACGAAAACTTGTATTGGTTCTGGGTATCAATATAAATTTTTAAGACGATAACAGTACAACGGGGAGAGATGATCAGATGTTACACGCAACATAAAGTTATAATGATATTTATGTACAGTATTTTAAATGATGATAATGACACGGGACAGGAAATAAATTTTTAAAGGTAACGAAGAGATTGGGGGGACTGGAAATGGAGAAAAAAAATTAGGTGTTTAGCCTTATAAATAAACAAATGTATTCAAATTACATCGTATAATAAGGAACTTAATATGCATCTTTAATTACTGAGAGTATGTAAGAGAAAATGATGTGAATCAGAAATAGAACATAATAATATAAACATAAAAAAAAAAAAAAACTAAACCAAAAACTAAGTTAGCCTAATCAAAGTTTATTTTATATTCTTCGAGCCAATGTACAGTGGCTCGACGATGTAACAAGAGTGCATTCATTACCTTCACCATAAAGTATACATGTAGAATTAAGGGGAGATACTCGTGTTGACAAATTGGAAAGCTACCAATTCCTCCTAACTATGCCAGAAAACAGACGCCCTCAATGGTACTCTATAGTGGTGGGACCTATTTCGTGGCATAGTTTGGAGGATTCAGAGACCCACCAATTCACCAACAAAAGAATCTCCCCTTAAACCCCTTACTCCCTTAATTAACCTGCCACAGCTGAACCAGTACTAGGACCAGATGAGGGAATTAATAAGTTACCTGCAGTTACACTAGAAATACACACAATATATATTAATTCTTTCCTTCAAACAATATTATAATAGTATTTTCAAGTGCCATGTGGAGCAAGTATTTCATTTTAGTAGAGGTGGATACTGCACAATTTAGGTCACTAAAATCGAGACCAACCATGAGAGAACAAAATACAATAACAGTGTGCGCTATATATGTCGAGTTTGTTAAGGGGGTGCGGGAGTAGGGGACAGGCTTGGGGGGGGGGTGGTTAGGGGGGTGCGAGAATAGGGGGACAGGCTTGGGGTGGGTAGAAAGCCTGTCCCCTATTCCCGCACACCCCTAACTCCCCCACCCCCTTCAAGCCTGTCCCCCTACTCCCGCCCCCCCCCTAAAACCCCCGCACCCAGCCTGTCCCCTTATTCCCGCACCCCCTTAAAGTGACCTATTTTAGTTACACTGAGGACATGCCCTTTTTATTTCAAGTTAAACCTATTCAATATTGAGATGACTTATGACAGACCTCCAAATTTTACCAGCATCATTAATCAAACAAATTAAAAAATAACCAATTGCAGAGATCGGATTTCATTAATTAAGCTTCTGGAGATTTAATGTTTTGCGTTCCATAAATTGTCGCTGCTACGTTTTCCAAATTTAATGATCAGAAAAGTTCATTAATTAAAGCAGACCACTGCAACCACAATGATGTTGAACACGATAGGTTACCACTCAAGACGATATATAATAATAATAATAATAATAATAATAATAATAATAATAATAATAATAATAATAATAATCGCTCCATCAGTTATAATCATCATGTGAATCAGTCATAAGTCATGGGCAGATTTCACAGTCGTTCCAATTGATATATTATGCATTTTTCCTTTTTAACATCACTAAAGTATTCAAACTTAACAAATCTAACAATAAATCTAATCATCAATATCGTTACATTTATAGTTTGCACAATAAATTTGCAACATTTTCAAAGTAATCATATGTTCAATTTCCTTTCATCATCTACGAACGACAGTAAATGAGACTCAGTATAAACATGTGTCCTTCACTGAGCAATGTATTCATGTCTCATATTTGCTTATAGTTAGCAGGTTTAGTAATGAGCTTAATCGAGGGTCATTTATGATTTAAATTTACTGCAATCTCTCTCGGACAATTAGAGTGGGTCCAAACGTCAGTCAAATGATTATTACCGCTATTTACTAAATTTGCGCTACATTGCAAACCAGATGTCGCCTGCTAATTAAAAGTTAGTGATAATTAGATGAGATATAGCGTTTAGCTCCACACTACATTTGAACCCACACACACAGGCAACTCTACCACGGTGGGAAATTACAGTTGTTAATAGTTGTATGAATGTGTACAGTAGAGTAGAGCACTATTGTTGCTTGTCTGTACCCAACACCATAGCATAGACAGATAGCAATTACGCACCATTATAATACCAAATTAACTGAGACTATCTTATGTGTATAATACGTGTAAACCTTTCCCCAACTCAAGGAAGGTTTTTGGTTGTGCATGTGATTAGGTGAAAAATATAAGTGTTCCTTATTGATTGTGTCCCAGCACCACAACGATCCAAGTCTGAACATTAAAAAGTGTAGGCAATTGAATTTCACTTTTGCTTACACCCGAAACAAGGTTGCCTGGAATGATAATAATCACCAAATGCCACGTACATAATTCTGAAGGTTTAAAAATTAAGGACAAAACTAGAAATAATGTGGTGATTTATTAGTTATTTTGTATTTGAATTTCGTAGTCTCTTCATTCTCCCCAGATTCGAGAAATAGAATCTCGTGCCTTATATACATAACTACAATTTCAGAAGTACATTTGCTATAGACCTATCGTATATGAGTAGGGCCTATATAAGTATTGTAAGTACCCGGTGTATGAGTACAATAAGACTGAACTTGTAGTGAGAATCATCCGTTCGTCAGATGAGGAGGATTCTCTGCCTGGCCGCCTCACTGTATACCCTATTCTCATCCATATTGCCTGATCCGATCCCATGTTGCCAATCGGATATTGCGACACTGAGGGCCGTGTGTTGCTTTAGATATTGTTAATCTATCGACAGGAACTCTACGACTTATGAACAATTGGGTTGAGACAGCGAGAGTGGGAGTTGGTGAAGACTTCTTTGATTTGCACATGATCATTTGTGATATATATATATATATATATTCTCCTTGACAAATATGTTGTCTACATATAGGTAGAACGTATTTCCTTGATATTTTTCAGCTATTAGCACACAAACACACACACATACACACATACACACACGATATAATACATTGCAGGTAAAGTATTGGAGTATTTTCATAAAACATTATCTGATCTGTATTAACAAAAATCTGTAGTATGGTTGGTATAACGGTAATGTATTGTACCTCACGACCCAACATCACACGCAGGTAAAAAGCGATGAGGCTGAACAGTATAGTTGCTAACGAAGCAAATCCTCCCGAGCTAACATAACAATACCTATATTTAACTAGCTGTGCCACCATCCCTTATCAATTGACCATTTTAATAAAGTATTCTTACCCCATGAGCTACCAGTAGCTTGCATGAACATTAATCTAATCTGATATCTATACAGTACAACATAAATATTTGATGAATATACAGTATAGGTATACACATTTTTTCTGAGGTGTGAAAACGGTAGTTGTTGCATCTGCGCAATACTGATCTCGCTGACTATCCATGATAGTAAACATCATTCATTATTTATCATATTTTCAAAGAACAATGACAACTTTTACTGCAAGACTCACAAATACAGCCCTGCACTGTAATATATATATATATTACTAGGCATGGAGGACACATCAACGACATCTTGGGTTCCAGAAAATGTTGGCTATACTCACCTCACAGTAGAACTTAAAGTTGTCACCAGCAATGTTGATATCTTGACCTAACTGGCTTCTACCCTCACTTGTCACGATGGGTACACAGATGAAGGCAGGAGCGGCGGAAAATAACCCACATTACCACACTTCTAACAGCAACGGAACAAACACACACACACACCCTTCCAAGGATACATTGTATTCACTGGCAATCGCTGTGTGCTCGAACTGCAGCCGCCGCTTCAAAGATTTAAAGCAGCAGATGCCAGATTGGCAACTTGCCAATGCCGAATGATGCCCGTCAGATGTCACTCACGTCACTACGCGTGATGGTGTATCTCCTGGAAGGGTGTGTGTGTGTGTTTGTTCCGTTGCTGTTAGAAGTGTGGTAATGTGGGTTATTTTCCGCCGCTCTGCCTTCATCTGTGTACCCATCGTGACAAGTGAGGGTAGAAGCCAGTTAGGTCAAGATATCAACATTGCTGGTGACAACTTTAAGTTCTACTGTGAGGTGAGTATAGCCAACATTTTCTGGAACCCAAGATGTCGTTGATGTGTCTGCCATGCCAAGTACACCCATTGGTTGACGTTGTGATGTTTTTCTCCTCATTTACTACATTACGTATTGCTATTATTGACATGGTTACGACTCCTTTTGTTTGCTTGATTTGAGTTTGTCGTAACATTTGTAGGTTATTGAATGAAGCAACTAGTTGTTAGTTACTTCACATCTGTTGCACTAGATGGAGACATTACAGCTTCATGGTGTTGGTTGCTTCTGTTCTGTCCCACTAGATGACGACACCATATATATACATGTTACTATCCGAAGAAAGCCGCTATACCTTCACTTACAGCATCTTTGATTATGTTCAGTTATCCTCACGTGTAGCCAGAAGGAACAGCGAGAACCATAAGACAACCTTGGGGGGAAAACAAAACAAAACAACACTCCTCCCATGTCTTCAATTACGCCTTGCACACTTGCATTCTCCACCCCCTCCCCCACCGTCAGACCACCAATCCACCCCCCCCCCACGCCACTGTCACTACCAATCCCCCCCCCACCGTCACTCCACCCCCCCCCCCCACCCACCCACCGTCACTCCACCCCCCTCGCCACCGTCACCACCAATCCCCCCCCCCCCACCGTCACTCCACCAATCCCCCACCCCCCACCGTCAGTCCACCCTCTCTCCTTCCCAACAGTGAATGCTTCGAATGGATCTCTCAACTCGTGGTTCGGGGTTACTATCTCTGTGAGAGTTGACAACACTGTAGTGACTCGGTGGTGTGTGGCTATCTATGCTGTACTGTACAATACCTTTAAGTGGGTAGGTAGTACACTGTTGGTAAATCTGGAGCAACTGATTCCTCAAAACTATTCCAGGCAACAGACCACCATTATTATTATCCATCTGGTCCTGTTTGCTGGCGTACTTTAGAGGACCCAAAGCACTCCAATGTACACTCGCAATCCAAAATAAGTATCCAGGCTTGCTTCGAATAGCCTGATCAAGTATTAAGCGAGCTCAAGCAAATATAAAACAGGATAAGCGTTGTAATTGGTTCACTAGTATGTCAAATGATTCGAAACTTCAACAAGACCTGGATACAAATTTTGGACTGCGAGTGTACCAAAAGTATACTACCCTCTTAACGTGTGCTGTGCAAATTTTGTACCGAGAACAGAAATGTATTATAATTATACGGTATTGGATTATCAGTCCCGTATTAAATAATAAATAGTATTTGCAAATTAATCTGACCACCCTTTCTGATGTATAGAGTTCCAATGGCAGTATTTCATCTAAAGCAATTTCCGAGAATAGGATTACCTGTAGGATCGGTACAATGGCCATTTCCGGTGGTTGCATGATGGATATGGTTGTTGGGAAGCTCCTCTCGTGTGTTGCAATATAATAGTCACACTTTCTCTCTTAGTCCGGAACTGTATATATCGAATCGTACATAATTTATTAAGGGGTTTGTAATTTTGTATACATTGTTGGTAAATCTGGAGCAACTGATTCCTCCAAACTATTCTATGCAACAGGACACCATTATTATTGCTATTCTGGTCTTGTTTCCTAGCATGCTTTGGAGAAATCAAGGAGCACCAATGTATCAATATTATATTACCCCCTAAACTGAGGATGGCTGGAATTGGTTGGTTAGTGGACAGGGAGGAATGGGATACGTGTGGGCCGAGTGGTATAGGCTGGGATGTATGACCATTTAGAAGGTACAAACTCGAACCACTGTAAATACCCAGGTCTTGTTGAAGTTTCGAATTATCTGACATACCAATTAATATTACAAAGCTTATTATCCTAGCTGTCTCATATCGTCTACTTGCTGCAGCTCTGTTTATTATTACAACGCTTATCCTAACCAGCTGTCTTATATAGTCTTCTTGCTGCAGCTCTGTTTATTATTACAACGCTTATCCTAACCAGCTGTCTTATATCGTCTACTTGCTGCAGCTCTGTTTATTATTACAACGCTTATCCTAACCAGCTGTCTTATATCGTCTACTTGCTGCAGCTCTGTTTATTATTACAACGCTTATCCTAACCAGCTGTCTTATATCGTCTACTTGCTGCAGCTCTGTTTATTATTACAACGCTTATCCTAACCAGCTGTCTTATATAGTCTTCTTGATGGAGGTCGTTTTATTAATAGTCCATCAGTCAAACTATTCGAAGTAGACCTGGCTGGATACTTGATATGGGTGGTGACTGTACTGTAGTATAGTTTGGGTACTGTACAGCCACAATCAAATATCCACCAACACTTTCTTTCCATCTTGCAAATAAATCAGTATAATATCATAATATAATCATACATCACCTTACGTCAACTCAACCCCTTCAATTATTATTATTATGAG
>JAWQEG010003477.1:0-7500 GCA_033782935.1 Petrolisthes cinctipes | reverse complement strand
ATAGAGGATCAAAATTTCACAGAACATTATTAACATGTTAGAGTGTAGACTTGTATTGGTATTCCTTCTCCTAGTTTTGTTTATTTATTTATTTATTTATATTTTATTACTATTATTATTATTATTTTTTTTTTTTTTGCCACCCATAGGAGTAAGTTACTATCCGAGGTTGATGTAACTAACTGCAGTCTTGGTGTATGCTTTTCATTTGACATTTTTTCTCATTCGACCTTGTGTGTGTCCTTCACCTTTGGCTGGGAATACGACCCAGAAGGTACTCGGTAAAATGTGACCCAGGAAGAAAAAAAATGGTTCAAGATTATATAGCACACACAGGGGAAAAGGGCACTGGATAATATGCCATAAAAGTTTTGTAGGTGAAAAATAGTACACTCGTAAATATATCCATTGAATCAGACAGCTCGATGGCTACTCTTGTCTCCTCACGTAAGGTATCCAGCATCAAGGGACGTGAGGTTAGGTTAGGTTAGGTTAGGTTAGGTTAGGTTAGGTTAGGTTAGGTTACTGGTGAAGAGACAAGATAATGTTAGGTTAGGATAGGTTGATTTAATATAGATTAGGTTAGGTTTCCTGTGAAGAAACAAGATTAGGTTAAGCTAGGATAGGTTAGGTTACTGGTGGAGACAAAAGATAATGTTAGGTTAGATTAATTTAATATAGGCTAAGTTAGGTTAGGTTTAAATAGTGTGCCATATATTTTTTCTCATTATTACCAGATATATCATTTTTCTTTAATGTGTAATTTTTTCTGTGGCATTTATTCCTACATTCGTCCCTTAGACCAACACAAACACACACAGCCAAACACAGACACAGCCACACACACACACACACACACACACACAGCCACACACACACACACACACACACACAGCCACACAGACACACACACACACACACACACACACACACACACACAGCCACACACACACACACACAGCCACACACAGACACTCACACAACCAAACACAAAACCACGGCCATTTTTGCCTGAAGGTAGGACTGCAGTGTTAGTAAATCCGAAGCAAATGATACCTCCAAACTATTCCAAGCAACAACAGGCCACCATTATTTGAGTTAATATGGTCCTGTTTCCTGACATACTCGGGAGGAATCGAGGCACTCCAATCTACCAGTAGTATACGACCTCTTTATCAAAATTTATTATGCTCACGCCTCATCCTAGGGAAAGCCTGAACGTGCGATATGAATAGGAAACGTATTTATTGCATATATTCGTCGCTGCAACAGAACATAGCAGGGCCTTCCTCCGTGGCACTGAAATAATGTAAACGATAAGAGAAAGCGTACGATTTGAATAGAAAGCATATCTGTCTTGTCGCATTCCAGTCTGCATGGTTCGCTCTCTCTCTCTCTCTTGCTCTCATTCTCTCCCTCTCCCTTTCATCACTACTCACCTCTCTCTCTTTTCCTCACTCTCTATATATTCACCCTTCCCTACTCTAACTCCCTTTCCTTCCCTTCCCACCCTCCCGTCTTCCTCTCTCTCTCTCTCTCTCTCTCTCTCTCTCTCTCTCTCTCTCTCTCTCTCTCTCTCTCTCTCTCTCTCTCTCTCCTCTCTCTCTCTCTCTCTCTCTCTCTCTCTCTCTCGTCTCTCTCTCTCTCTCTCTCTCTCTCTCTCTCTCTCTCTCTCTCTCACTCTCTCTCTCTCTCTCTCTCTCTCTCTCTCTCTCTCTCTCTCGTCTCTCTCTTCTCTCTCTCTCTCTCTCTCTCTCTCTCTCTCTCTCTCTCTCTCTCTTTCGTGTGTGTGGTGTGTGTGTGTGTGTTGGTGAGGGCTGGAGTAACGAGACTCTGCCGCCCCCTCGTAAATCACCTCTTACTCCTCACCTTAAAATAAAACCCGCCTAGCAGAAGGGGGCGGCGCTCCCCACTCACTACCTGACATATTTTAAAGCTTGAGTGAGGTATAGGTGGCCACACTTGTATGTAAAATTAATATATTATTCTTAGGTAAGTTATCTTAGTAATATACTGTATACTTTAGCAGTCAAAATGGGTTAGTTATTAAATTTAACATGTATCAAATATGTAAATGATCGTCGCATCACTGAATGAAACAGAGGCAAATATTTCAAACAACAGATAATCATTTTTAGAAAAATTACTTAAATTTTTGAACAATATTAGGAATTATGAGTATTATGATGAGTTCCATGCAGTCAGAAGAATCAAAAGTAGTATTCATTGCCACCAGATAATTAAAACAGTTTATATTGTTATTCCTCTCTATATATGCAGACTCAGACAGCCACCTTCTCTCTAGATTGAGTTAATGAGCCCCATTTCTTTCACTAGGGAATAGTTAGTAATCACAAGTAGAATATCCTTGAAATCATAGCGTGTGTGTGTGTGTGTGTGTGTGTGTGTGTGTGTGTGTGTGTGTGTGTGTGTGTGTGTGTGTGTGTGTGTGTGTGTGTGTGTTTGCTTTGATCTCTGTCAACAGTAAAATCCAAGACCTAAATATCGTGCGATGTGTAAAATGATTTCATAAATTTTGTAATAGTTATCAACAACAGATAACATCGCTTGAAATACATCCAATATTGATAAACGAAGGGTAGGAATGTTTTTTTTTTTTTTTTTTCTATTTCTTCTGTGTTGTGTATTTTACTGTTCTACTGAAGATACTCCCAGGACACTTGCCTATAAGGGGGTGCGGGAGTAGGAGACAGGCTTGGGGGGGGGACTGGGGGGTGCGGGAATAGGGGGACAGGCTTGGGGGTGGGTAGAAAGCCTGTCCCTTATTCACGCACCCCCCTAACCCTCATCCAAGCCTGTCCCCCTACTCCCGCAACCCTAAACCCCCCCCTCCAAGCCTGTCCCCCTATTCCCGCACCCCCTTAAGGGAGTAATACACTTTTGATACATTGGAGTGCCTTCATTCCTCGGACCAAAGTGTGTCATAAGAAACAGGACCAATGAATAAATATTATAATGGTGTCCTGTTGCTTGGAATAGTTTTGAGGAATTAGTTGCTCCAGATTTACCAACAATAGCTGTGTAGTATTATACCCCTTGAAATAAATCAGTAATGTACAGCCTGCAGCATAAATTTAAACACTTCAGTATTGTACAGCCTGCAGCATAAATTTAAACACTTCAGTAATGTACAGCCGGCAGCATAAATTTAAACACTTCAGTAATGTACAAGCCAGCAGCATAAATTTAAAACACTTCAGTAATGTACAGCCTGCAGCATAAATTTAAACACTTCAGTAATGTACAGCCGGCAGCATAAATTTAAACACTTCAGTAATGTACAGCCGGCAGCATAAATTTAAACACTTCAGTAATGTACAGCCTGCAGCATAAATTCAGCGTCATAATAATTCTAATGTGACCAGACAGTTACATTCTGTACCAGTTACTGTTCGAACAACATGTGTAATTATCATATGAGAAGTATATCTATCATTTCTGTATTCAAATTATTTTACAACATCACTACAGCTCATACATACGCAGGAGGGGGGGGGGGGAATGAAGCCAACTTTTACTGCCGACTGTATAGGGTGGTCCGAAAGTCTTGTCACCCCTACATTATTATTATTTTTTTTAATAATATAATATATAAATATTACTGTATCAATTTATAATATCAATGTATAATATTACTGTATCAATGTATAATATCAATGTATAATATTATTTGTTCTTCTATTGTTCTCATTACTTTTTGGTAGGGGATGACAAGACTTTCGGACAACCCTGTTCAGTGATTCTTGTATACCATTTTCCTACAGTAAGGTCACGAGGCGTTATTCCTTGAAAGTAATATTCACGGCTATGCATATCGTTCATGTAAACACCTTTTCCAAGACTGCCTCGTAAACTTCAAAGCATAAATCGCCTCGAAGGGTGGATTTTATACCTTGGTCATGGTGTAAAATATTCTGGTGGTGAAGGAGGAGGTGGTGTTGTTGTTGTTGTTGTTGACTATGTATGTCCCCACCTCACCTCAATACCTATCTATCCAATACACTTACACTATACCTATCTATCTATTGCACTGCACTCCCACTACACCTATCTACCCTTTACACTACACTATACCAATCTATCCATTACACTACACTACACCTATGCACTACACTTCACCACACCACACCACACTACCACACTACACAGCACCCACTACACTACACCACACTACACAACACCAAACCACACCACACCACACCACACTACACAGCACCCACTACAACACACCACACCACACCACACCTCACCACACTACACTACATTACGCAGCACTAAATCAAACTACACTACACTACACTACACTCACCAATTCACTACACCACACCCACCCTTCTCATACTATACCAAACACAGTGCAGAATATATATATATAATTTACACAATGTAGTTCCATGGACGGCCACCTTTTCGAATGTCGCTTCATTTTATATCGAAGTAGGAATCGTCCAAATGCAAGAGTTTTTAGTATACATCGAAGTAGGAAACGTCTCGTAAGATGGACTTTATACGTTTCTGAAAAGGGAATAGAATAGTCTTGAGGAGTGATTGTTGGTGAAATGGAAGGTCTCTGGTTTCTCCAATCTATGCCACGAAACAGATTCACTATTACTACCATTGTTGGCGTTTGTTTTCTGGCATAGTTAGGAGGAATCAGTAGCCTTCCAATTCACCCACAAAAGAATCTCCCCTTAATGGATTGTATATATCCCCAAAAGACTTGTATGTTGTCTCCAGGGAAGGGTTTGTTTATTTCTGAACTACGTAACAGGAATCGTCTGCAAAGTTGGATGTTATTATAGTCTTTAGAATTGAACTCGGTCGTCTAAAAGGTGAGATGCTGTACTGTACTATAAAGTTGTCACATTTCCACCACCCACCAAGACTCTCTCTCCTCTCTCTCTCTCTCTCTCTCTCTCTCTCTCTCTCTCTCTACTCTCTCTTCTCTCTCTCTCTCTCTCTCTCACCGCTTGTATATCTATTTTTCTATGTATCTATCAGTTAATCTGTTCTACAATCAATCTATCTCTCTCTCTAACTGTTTTGTCTATCTTATTCTCTATGTATCTACCAGCTTATCATTACTACTCCCATTCTCTCTCTCTCTCTCTCTCTCATCTCTCTCTCTCTCTCTCTCTCTCTCTCCTCACCTTGAGTCTTGGCATGGGGATGGGTGGGCTGTCCTGTGTCTGGGGGGCGTGGGTGTGGGAAGTGGGGGGCCCGGTGTTGTGGTGGTGAGGGTGGTCGGTTGTCAGCAGGCCAGGGCACCCGTTGCTTAGCCTCGCCATCGCCTTCCTCTGTTGGAATACAAAGGAATATAAAGCAAGCACAGGCAGGCAGCGGCAGAGAGAGGCCTGGTGGTGGTCTTTTGTACGAGCTATATAGGAGGGAGAGGGAAAGGGATGCAAAGCGAGGAGAGTGGGACGGTCAGAAAGGTTAGGCTACTGTAGTTAGACACAGATGAAGTGAATTTAATTGATGGACTGAGAGCATGTATTCAGAGAGAGAGAGAGAGAGAGAGATTTTTTGTTATAACCAAATGGCTAATAAACTGTTTGAATTTGAATGAGAGAGAGAGGAGAGTTACAAGGAGTTACAAGGAAAAGAAGTACCCTAGGGGACCTTACGATCCATACAAGGAGGGTACCTGTGGGTTTAGTTGCGCAAGTAGGCGACCGTCCTCGAATGTGTCATGTGAAACCATCAAGGAACACTCGCACAACGGCTTAAAACACCTAGACGGTGATTTAAGACTTTGTCTAATCTGGACTTGAACTGATCCACAGAGTTGCTGTTGACTACGTCAGCAGGAAGCGCGTTCCAAGTACCGCAGATGCTGTATGTAAAGAATTTACCACACAGATCACGGTTGTATCGCTTCAGTTCAAGTTTGTAGCCATGATTCCTGGTTGTGCCCTCACTTAGTTGGAAAATGCCCCTGTAGTCTACATTGTCAAAGCCTCGTAGTATTTTAAACACTTCGATAAGCTGACCACGCAGTCTCCGGGTTTCCAAAGAGAACAGATCGAGTTCTACAACCGATCTTTATAGCTCTTGTGTCTAAGAGAGGGTATAAGTTTGGTTGCCCTGGCTTGCACTCGTTCCAATCTCGCGATATCCTTTCGGTAAGAAGGACTCCAAAACTGGACTGCATACTCCAGGTGCGGTCGGACAAGGGAATTGTACAGACAAAGTACTATCTCCTTGTTCCGGTATCCAAACTGTCGCTTTATGTACCCTAACATCCTTTGGGCTTTCTTCTCAGCCTCAATACACTGCTTTGAGAACTTGAGGTCGTTGGTGATAGTTACACCCAAGTCTTTCTCAGTATCAGTGCTTACGAGAGCATTGCCCTTAAGGTTATACTCTGTTCGGGGGTTTCTGTGGCCTATATGCATAACTTTGCATTTGTTCACGTTAAATGGCATTTGCTACGTGTCAGACCACTCCCCGATCTTCCTAAGATCTTCTTGTAAGCGGGTTGTATTTCCTTCTTTCGCGACATTCATACCAAGCTTAGTATCATCTGCGAATTTGGAAATCTTGGCAACCATGTCACCATCCATGTCATTAACATAGATGATAGACAGTAGTGGTCCCAGAATAGAACCTTGGGGAACACCGCTAGTAACGGGCACCCCACTCTGAAGCCTGTCCATTCACTACCACCCACTGCCGTCTGTCACTTAGCCAGTTCTCTATCCAATTTGCCACATTTCCGTCTATGCCCAGAGAGAGAGAGAGAGAGAGAGAGGAGAGAGAGAGAGAGAGAGAGAGAGAGAGAGATTACGTAGCGAATATAATAATCCTCGAACATTATATTACAACATTAACGACGCATTGTGAGTGAAGGGAAATGATAATAAAGTGGATTTTTGCGATGATCTTGCCCCGGAAGTTTGGGAAGGAGAGACAAAAGACGTGTTCACAATAATTATAGAGAACTGTAAGAAAAAATATTGTCTCTTCAAGTATTACAACACCTGTAAAGGAGGAAAAAATGCATGCAAACTTTTCTCAATAGTTTAGAGTGCCCGTCTTCCCAAGTCTTTACCTCTCGCATAGATTAACACAAGAAAAACACGAAGAGGGCAAAAGAAATAAAAATATAAATGAAGATGAAAAATGCCTCTGTCTGAAGATGAAGAGAAGAATATTACACGAAGTAAAAAAAAATGGGGAAACTTAAAAAATTGCCTCCTTGTGAAGATAATGTTTGTTAAATGTCTGGTATTAAGGACTCAGCGTTCAGATTAATAAAAGAAAAAAATCTCGAAGGAAAATGAAAAAGAATATAAATGTTCTTTCTCAAAAATGTAATTAGAAGAAGTTCACGATTAATATGACTTTATCGGTGAAATTAAGAGATGGAAAACGGCAAGAAACAACAAGACAAAAGTTTCCTGCATACAAAATTTGAGAAGAAAGAACACGAAATAGAAAGAAGTGTGTTTGTGTAAGTGCCAGTGACAGACAGAG
>JAWQEG010003476.1:30000-35000 GCA_033782935.1 Petrolisthes cinctipes | reverse complement strand
CAACAATTCCTCTTTTCCTTCTAAAATACAAATAATAGAATAACAATTAATCTTTCCAGCAAAAAAAAAAAAAGCATTCCCGCAAAAAAAAAAAAAAAAACAACAACACTTCTTTCCCGCCAAAAAAAAAAAAAGGTAAACAAACCCGACCACATCCCTTAATTAATTTGCCGCCCCCCCCCCCCAACCCAGTAATGACGGGAGCGGCCACTTGTTTCTACGCCTTCATCGGGTTTGACATCATCGCCACCACTGGAGAGGAAGCCATCGATGCAAGACGCTCCATTCCTCACTCTATCGTCATTTCTCTGGTCATTATCCTCATCGCTTACGTCACCTCCTCAGCCGTCATTACGCTCATGGGTATGTTTACGTGTGTTAGTGTGTGTGTGTGTTTGTGTAGGAGTTGTGGGTGAGTGAGTAGGTTGAGGCCTTGTTGGTGTTGTGTGTTTGTGTTTTTGTGTGCAGGAGTCGTAGGTGAGTGAGGCCTTGTTGTTGTTGTGTGTGTGTGTGTGTGTGTAGGAGTTGTGGGTGAGTGAGTTGAGGCCTTTTGTTGTTGTTGTTGTTGTGTGTGTGTGTGTGTGTGTGTGTGTAGGAGTTGTGAGTGAGTGAGGCTTTGTTGTTGTTGTTGTGTGCATCTTTGTGTGTGTGTAGGAGTTGTGGGTTAGTAGGTTGAGGCCTTGTTGTTGTGTGTGTGTGTGTGTGTGCGTGTGGGAGTTGTGGGTGTGAGTGAGTCGAGGCCTTGTTGTGTGTGAGTATATATGTGTGTGTGTGTGTGTGTGTGTGTGTAAGCAGGAATCGTGAATGAGTAATGCCTTGTTAGTGTTATATATGTATGTGTATGTGCACAATACCAATAATATCAAACCTATATAATTACAATCATCAACAACCAACCAACCAACCAACCAACCCTTCCTCCCTTCTTACCTTCCTCTCTCTCTCTCCCAACACACACACAGTACCCTACAACGAACTGCACAGTGAAGCGGCCCTGGTAGAAGCGTTTGGTGCCGTGGGAAGCTTCAAATGCAAAGCTGTGGTGGCAATTGGAGCTCTGGCTGGACTAACTGTGTCTATGTTTGGATCAATGTTCTCTTTGCCTAGGATCGTGTATGCCATGGCCAAGGATGGACTCGTTTTCAAGTAAGGAAAGATATTTTTTTATTAGTAGTAGTAGTAGTAGTAATATTAGTATTTTTCAAGTAAGGAAAGATGGGGTTTGTTTTGTTTTTGTTTTGTTTTTAAGTAAGGAAAGATGGGGTTTCTGTGTGTGTGTGTTTTTTTTTTTTTTTTTTTATTTGGTGGTGGTGGTTACCAACACCTCTACTACAAACTTCCCCCACCACCACTACGACCAACACCTCTACCACCAACACAACCACTACTACAACCACTAAATATACCCCCACCACCACCATCACAACCACCAACACCTCTACCACCACCACAACCCCCAACACCACTACCACCATTATCTTCCCTTCTACAGGAGTTTGGCAAGTGTGTGGCCAAGAACAGGAACTCCAGCCGTAGCTACAGTAGTGTTTGGTGTTGGTGCCGCCGTGGCTGCTATGTTCATCTCACTTAAGGTCCTCGTTGAGATGATGTCTATTGGTAAGTACTGTATACGTAGACTAATTTCAACTCATGTCAACAAATAATTTCGTGTCACTTTTATTTGCTATATGTAGACTCATTTCAATTCTTGTCAACAAATAATTTCGTGTGACTTTTATTGGGTATATTTATATTATATGTGTGAACTAATACTTTCGTTTCAATGTGTGTGTGTGTGTGTGTGTGTGTGTGTGTGTGTCTGTGTGTACAAAAATATAATCTCCATCCCCTCCACAGGTACCCTTCTTGCCTATACTCTGGTGTCAACATGTGTACTCATCTTACGTTACCAGCCACACTCCACCACATTACTCGAGTTGTTACCTGAGAGTATAAGGACACCATTGGCTGGTACACCTCTCCCAGGCTCTCCCACCAGGACACTCTCACATGTACGTCCCTCACTCGTTCACTCACTCAATTTCTCTCACTTGTGTTCTCTCTCTCACTCTGTCTATTTGTCTGTCTGTCTGTCTGTGTGTGTGTATGAGTGTGTGTGTGTGTGTGTGTGTGTGTGTGTGTGTGTGTGTGTGTCTCCTCTCTATTCTACTCTACTCTCTCTCTCTCTCTCTCTCTCTCTCTCTCTCTCTCTCTCTCTCTCTCTCTCTCTCTCTCTCTCTCTCTCTCTCTCTCTCTCTCTCTCTCTCTCTCTCTCTCTCTCTCTCTCTCTCTCTCTCTCTCTCTCTCTGTGTGTGTGTGTGTGTGTGTGTGTGTGTGTGTGTGTGTGTGTGTCAGTAAATCTGTGTGTCCCTTCATGTGTATTGGTGTTATGAATATTTTATTAGGTCCAGGTGCAGTTTCACACACACGCACCCGAACACACGCACACACATACTAGCACACCCTCCACACACACACACACACACACACACACACACACACACACACACACACACACACACACATATATATATTAACACTCTCTCCACACACACACACAAGCACCCGTACCACACACACACACACACACACACACACACACACACACACACACACACACATATATATTAACACTCTCTCCACACACACACACAAGCACCCGTACCACACACACACACACACACACACACACACACACACACACACACACACACACACACACACACACACACAAGCACCCCTACCACACACACACACACACCTTCACCTTCCACACTCTCACCCCCTTACTCACTATTCTCCCCACCCCCACCCCAGGCTGAGATGATGGGGGGTATGGGTAGCGGTATGAGGGGGGGCGTGGTGTCCCCCCAACACTTGACGGCGGCGCTGCAGCAGAACGGTGGGGGGCGTGTTACCCCCTCTGGACTCCCCCTCGATCAAAAAATAACAATTAAGGTAAGTAGAGGGAGAGAAGAAAGCAAGGATAGAAAAAAGTGAGGAAAGAAGGAATGAAGAAAGGAACCATACATTAGGATAAAAAAAATAGTTAATTGAATAGATTAATATTGTCAACAAACAAAATAATAAATATATATAAAATCACTGCCTATATAATAATTAAAAAAAAATGTATATATATAAAGTCACTTCCACTATTACTATTACACCCACTTACTGATCCTACTCCTCCTCCTCCTCCTACTCCTCCTCCTACTCTTACTCCTCCTCCTCCTCCTCCTCCTACTCCTTCGTCGTCATGGCCCCCTGCAGAAGGTGAGCCGCACGTCCCCCCGACTCAGACGACACCGGTAACACTGAGGAGGGAAGTGGTGAGTCTTGGCGACGTGAGGATGACTACATGGTGAGTGACAAGTGTGAGAATAAATACTACGGTGCTGTGCCTGCCTCTACAAGACCACCCAGATGGTATGATAGGTGAGTACAAGAATATGATGGGGTTATTATTTATACTGTATTTACATATATATATATAGTTAATTCGTAGTACACACGTATACTCACATACCTTCTCTCTCTCTCTCTCTCTCTCTCTCTCTCTCTCTCTCTCTCTCTCTCTCTCTCTCTCTCTCTCTCTCTCTCTCTCTCTCTCTCTCTCTCTCTCTCTCTCTCTCTCTCTCTCTCTCACACACACACACACACACACACACACACATATACACACACAAACATTCGACCCCCCTCACTGGTGTATATTGAGTTAGATAAGTGTGTGTGTGTGTGTGTGTGTGTGTGTGTGTGTAGGGGGTGCTTGTATGTATGTGTGTGTGTGTGTGTTTTTAGGGTGTGCTTATATGTATGTGTGTGTGATAGTGTGTGATAGTATGTGTGTGTATGTGTGTGTGTGGAGAGGATGCTTATATGTGTGTGTGTGTGTGTGTTGGGTGTGCTTATATGTATATGTGTGTGTAATAGTGTGTGTGTGTGTGTGAGTTAATTCCAAGGTGTTTATAGGTGTGTATTCATCCATATTCTCGTGTTTCCATGGTTCAGATACTTGGAGATGGTACAGAGAGTGTTTCCTTCCCTCTTCCCGTGGGTTGAGGACGGCCCTTGTACTGAAGACACCGGCAGGAGGGTAATGAAACTTGTTGGTAAGAAGGAGATCAATTTGTACTTCTAAATTCTGGCTATTTAGTTAAGTTTTGTAATGGAGAAAATATATGGACCAGTTGAATTTAGTTGATAATAATAGTAATAATAATATATGATTCATTTATGGGCCAGTTAAATTTAGTTGATAATGATAAAAATAAATTATGATTCATTTATTTTTCCTGTCGTTTTTAAGTGTTGGTGTATTATATTTTTATTTCTGCAGTTTTGGCCTTGAAGAAAATAATATATGTTATAAATATTATATCGTTGATAGAAATGTAAATAATATATGATTAATTTTTCTTACGTCTTTGATAAGTCTTACATTTCCCTCCTCTTCTCCCTTCTCCTTATTCTTATTCTTATCTCCACCAGGTTTTCTCTACCCCCTCAACGTTCTTCCCTCCTTCCCTTCTTCTTCTTATTATTATTATCTCCACCAGGTTTTCTCTACACACTCAACGTTCATCCCTCCTTCACCTCCTCCTTCTCGACCCCCTCAACATTCTCATCACCTTCTCTTCTCTCTTCTCTCCACCCCTTTAATATTCTCATCACCTCCTCTTCCCTCTTTTCTCCACCAGGTCTTTTCTATCTCAACGTTCTCATCTCCTTCACCTCCTCCTTCTCTCCTTCCTTAATATTCTCATCACCTTCTCTTCCCTCTTTTCTCCACCAGGTCTTCTCTATCTGAACGTTCTCATCTTCGACATCATCATATCATCAAGTCTTGGGGAGTTGGAGGGACATTCACCAATTGCTTCCTTCTTCAGTATTGTCTTCTTCCTCAGCATTATCTTCATTCTGCTTCTCATCTCACGAAAACCACAGAACAGGTGGGTTGGTTGGTGGGTTGGTTTGTGTGTGTGTGTGTGTGTGGG
>JAWQEG010003476.1:0-25000 GCA_033782935.1 Petrolisthes cinctipes | reverse complement strand
GAGGTTTCTGTCATCTATTGTATTTATGTAGGAATTTGAACTAATTGTGAGGAGTTTCTGCCACTTATTGCGTCTATGAAGATAACTAAACGTGTTGTGGAGAGTTTCTGTCATTTATTGTGTGTATATACGAGAGTCTGAACCCATTTAAGAGGAGTTTCTGCCACTTATTGCGTCTATGGAATTACCTAAATGCATTGTGGGGAGTTTCTGTCATTTATTGTGTGTGTGTATATATATAAGAGAATCTGGGAGCATTGCAATGGATTTAGAATACCTTACTGTGTGTATAAGAATAATCTGAACACTTTGGAATACTTTAATGTTGTGTATATAAGATGATTATTGTGTCTTTGAACAGCATCTGAACGCATTGCCCGTACAGTTGCCTCCACAAGTAACGAGTACAGAGTTCAGTGAGTGTGTTTGGCGAGATGTGGCACCACTGTGTTTGTTTACATGTAGTTAATAGTAAATGAATGGACAGAACTCACTCCTTCTGTAGTATCCACCATAAGGATGCTATGTAAACAAACACAGTGTTGCCACATCTCAAACTAAACACACCACCGGATGCTGTGCTCGTTACTAGTGCAGCCAACTGTATGTCTCCCATCAGAGTTCTGTTCTGGATTGTCTGTCTGTCTGAGAGTCGAGTGTCTTCATTCGTGTCTGTCTGTGTGTGTGTGTTTTTATTTTATTCGTCTGTGTGTGTTTGTTTGTTTGTTGTGATTCAGGATGAAGGGGATATTGACTACTACTGCTATGACTACTATTACTACTCCTACTACAACTATTACTACCACTACTCCTACTACTACTACTACTACTACAACTATTACTGCTACTACTATATACATCTATTACTACCACTACTACTGCTACTATGACTACTACTACAAACCAGCAGAACTTAATTTGGACAGGGGAAAGGGGGAAAGGAAAGGAGAGAAAGAAAAATTGAATATATATATATATATAAAGGATTGTAACGTAAGTGTGTGTGTGTTATTGAGTTATTTTTAGTTCCCCCTTCACCTTTGTATATATTCATCCCATTTTCTTCTGTGTCAGTAAGGGGAGAGAAAGGGGACAGATTGAGTTGGGCATTTGTTTATCACTTTTTCAACGGGACCTTGTTGTTGTGATTGGTTGGTCGTGGACATACATACTGCTGCTGATTCCTCCAAGTTACGTCACCAAACAACATCAGCCTTTATGAATGAATACTTAGGGAGTCTGTTTCGTGGCATATAATAGAGGAATCAGTAGGCTATATAATATTATACACTCCAATTCGCTGGCAACCAACACGACGTCAGTAATGTCTAGGCAGTATTTTTATTTACATTCTTCATTTTTTTTTTTTTTTTTTTTTTTAGTGTTTCCCGTTTTCAATCTTTATTTTCCCTCGTTTTTTGTTTTATTGTTCTCGTTTTTATTCTTCATTTTTAGTTTAATTATTTCCTTTTGTAATTGTGAGAGTGGAAAGACAAATTTTGTATCGTCGTGTTTGATTTAACTATTCTAGTGTGAATGTTTCCTCTGTGAATCTTTCCTTTCCCGCCAAAACAAAGAAAAAGTAATAATAATAATAATAATAACAATAATAATAATAACTTCAATCCTTCCCTCCATCTTTCCTTTCCCGCCAAAAAAAATAAAAACTTCAGTCCTTCCCTCCATCTATCCTTTCCCGCCAAAAAAATAAAAAATAATAAATAAACTTAAGTCCTTCCTGCCTTCCGAAGAGATGTTTGTTTATATTCTCTGTTTGGCTGTTATTCAATGTCTTAATCTTGGGGCTGTACGTTCCTCATATCTCTAGCCATTTACTTAACTTGTACCATATCATAATAATATAATAATAATAATAATTCGTCCTGTCACCCCAGTAAACCATTAAGGACCCTGTGATTATGTATGAGTGAAACTGGAGGATTTTGTTTCCTCCTGACTATACCACGAGACAAACTCCTTCCATATACAGTAGCTAGGTGTGTGTGTTTCGTGGCAATATATGAAGGACTCACTAACCTCCAGTTCTCTGACTACATCACGTGGGTCTTTAAGCATCCCTTAGTTACATGTTATAACTCATTAAGGGGATGGTATACTTTTGGTACATTGGAGTGCCTTGATTCCTCCAAAGTATGCCATGCAGGAAACGGGGCTAGATTAACAATAATTATAGTATCCTGTTGCCTGGATAATGTATAGTTTGGAGCAGGAGTCTGTTTTCTGGCATAGTTTAATTGGAGGAATCAGTAGTAACCTTCCAATTCACCAACAATAGAATCTCCCCTTAAGTAAACAAAGGTAAAGTGCCCAGTGATTAAGGACCCTATGATTGTGTAATATGAGAATTGGAGGCTTCTGCTGATTTCTCCTGACTATGCCACGAAACAAGCTCCTTCCCATATAGGTGTGTGTGTGTGTGTGTGTTTCGTGGCAATATTTGAAGGACTCACTAACCTCCAATTTTCTGACTACATCATAGGCAGGTCCCTCAAAGGTGGTATTATTAAATTTACTCTTCGACAAAAAAAAAAAAAAAAAAAAAAAAGGCGTTTCGACTTCATTAAATTAACTTTGCAAAATAATGGGAACTGAGAAATTAAACTAGAGAACTTTTAACTATTCCTCCAAGAAGTATATAATAATAATTTACATAGTTTAATTAATAATACCACCCATATTAATTAAAGTGTGATTGATTCTTTTGTGGGTGAATTGGAAGGTGTGTGTGTATTCCTCCAAACAGATCCCCTATTAGTACCATTGAAGGGGAGTCTGTTACGTGGCATAGTTAGGAGGAATCAGTAGCCTTCCAATTCACCAACAAGAGATTCTATACAGCTCCCCTTAAGGACCCTGTGATTGTGTATGAATATTATTGGAGGCTTCTGATTCCTCCTGACCATGCCACGAAACAAGCTCCTTCCCATAGAAGTGTGTGTGTGTGTGTGTGTGTTTCGTGGCAATATTTGAAGGACTCGTTTATCTCCAATTTTCTTACTACATCACAGGGTCCCTTAATTAATCCTTGTCTGTGTCTGTGTGTGTGTGTGTGTATGTGTGTGTTTGCTAATTAATTAATAAGGTAAATTAGTATTGACTTGATGATGTATAATTAATAATGAGACAGAGTTTGATGATTAATTAATGTTTGTGGGTGATTTAATTGCTCTTAAGTAAGGGTTTGTATTGTATGTATGTATGAATGTATATATGTATGTATGTATTATGAGTCAGTCAATCACACGCATGCGCAGAAAGCTTTGAAATGGACACTTGTGGATAGCCATGCAATGACGTGTGTGCAATTCTGCTTGTCGTCGTCGTTGTTGTTGTTGTTGTTGTTGTTGTTGTGTGTTTACTGCTGGGTGGCTTCCTAATGTATGTAAAAAAATAGCCAGCCATGCAGTAAAGCCAACACAGTAAAGCCAGGCAGGTCAGTAAAGCCATTACCGCCAGTAAAGCCAAGTCAGTAAAGCCATTAACGCCAGTAAAGCCAAGTTAGTAAAGCAAAGCCAGCTAAGCAAAGCCAGTAAAGCCAAGTCAGTAAAGCAAAGCCAGCTAAGCAAAGCCAGTAAAGCAAAGTCAGTAAAGCAAAGCCAGCTAAGCCAAGCCAGCTAAGACAAGTCAGTAAAGCCAAGTCAGCTAAGCAAAGCCAGTAATGCCAAGTCAGTAAAGCCATTAACGCCAGAATAAAGCCATGCCAGTAAAGCCAGCAGCGTGAAGGATTACTCTCTACAGTATAATGTGTGTGTGTGTGTGTGTGTATGTGTGTGTGTGTGTTAACTTGTGACCCTGGGTATGGAGATATTATTATTATTATTATTAGTAGTAGTAGTAGTAGTAGTATTATTATTATTATTAATATTATTATTATTATTATTATTATTATTGTTATTATTATTATTATTAGTAGTAGTAGTAGTATTATTATTATTATTATTATTATTATTATTATTATTATTATTATTATTATTATTATTATTATTATTATTATTATACAGTATGGGAGGTATTATTTATTTAAAGGAATAGTATACTTTTCTTTGATGGATTGGAGCGTCTTGATTCCTCCAAAGTATGCCTGGAAACACAGACCCACATGAAGAAAAAATAATAATGGTATCCTGTTGCCTGGAATAGTTTGGAGGAGGAATCATTTGCTCCAGATTTACCACCCAAAACTAATGAGGAATTAAAGTCTCCTGTGATGTAGTTAGAAAATTGGAGGTTAAATGAGTCCTCCAATTACTGCCACGAAACACCACACATACATACATACATACAGGGAAGGAGCTTGTTTGTTTCGTGGTAGTGTTCAGGAGGAATCAGAAGCCCCAAATTTCATACATAAAAATAATTGTTTCCCTTGTCGAAAATTCATTATTATTATTATTTTTTTTTTCGATCGTCGCTGAGTTCCTATTATTTTTTTAATACGAATTTAGAGACGAAACTCCTTTTTTTATGTATGTTTTATTATTTTGATTTATTTTTAGAAGAGTAAGTTTAATAATACCAGACCATAGACTAGTCACGTCTCTCTCTCTCTCTCTCTCTCTCTCTCTCTCTCTCTCTCTCTCTCTCTCTCACAGACATTCTTCAACTGATATCACCTCTCTTCCCCCCTACTCTCTCTCTCTCTCTCTCTCTCTCTCTCTCTCTCTCTCTTTGGATGTTGAATTTACCCTCTCTCTCTCTCTCTCTCTCTCTCTCTCTCTCTCTCTCTCTCTCTGGATGTTTTGTTTACACTCCTTCCAGTACTACCAACAATACAATGGTGTGATCTGGTAACATTTAATTAATGATGGGAATTAAAGTACTCAAAGTAGTATACAGTATATATATATAAGAAGATGACTACAGTAGGTGTGTTCTGAATATTATTATTATTATTGTAATATAATATAATAGATATCACTAGTTTGTTTTGTATGTGTGTGTGTATAGTTGACAGTAAAAATAAAAAATAAAAAGTGTGTGTGTGTGTGTGTGCAGATTGTTGACAGTAGTGATAGATAAATAAATAAGTAAATAAATAGATAAATAAAGTGACATACAGACGTGGCTAGTCATTCATTTGTTTATTCCTTCCTTCCTTCCTTCCTTCCTTCCAGGGTCTTGTAATAATTCACTGATGATGTTGTTGTTGTTGTTGTTGTTGTTGTTGTTGAGACGTGAGGTGGCCTCCTATGTGATATTAATTAATTCTCTCATCATCTTTTAGAACTCGTTGGTAGGGTACTACTATACATATTCCTGTCTCTCGTTTTAATGTCTGCAGTGTTTTCAAATAAAGTTGAATCCATTGTTGTTGTTGTGTTTCCTTCTCAGTCATATTGGTTTTTCGTTTTATTTATATATTTATTTATTTATACTCTCTCTCTCTCTCTCTCTCTCTCTCTCTCTCTCTCTCTCTCTCTCTCTCTCTCTCTCCTCCTCCTCCTCGCGGAAGACGCGTACCTTCCAGGAGGGCACGCTCACCCCGTCACCGCAGCGCCCGCGTCGCACCTCCTCCCGCATCTGTCGCAAGTGTCGCAATTTCTATGACGGCCCTCGGCGTCACAGTTTTGACGTTGAGAATGGCACATCTCTTGGCCGAAGCCCTCTGGATGGCACCTCGCCCTCAGCCGGCTTGGTCCTCCAGAACTTCCCACAGCGCCGTGAGTCCTTCCTTTACCGCTGCGACTCAGACTATGAGATGTCACCCAAGAGCATATCTCGCAACTCCTCCATCGCCTTCGAGGGGTCACGAGTTATGTTGGCCACCCTGAGCGAGTCTCGTAGTGCCAATGACGACAAGCCAATACACAGTGAGGACCTGATAGTGACGCCCTTCGCCCAGATCCTCGCCTCACTCAGGTCCGTCAGGAATAACTATCCTGAAGGGCCACGAAAACATCAACCCAAACCAGATTTTCCAGCTGGCAGCAAACGGTACAGAGACGCAAGCTGGAACCAGAGGCCACAGCCTGAAACTCCTGATGCCAAGACACCGAAACTCCAAACGAAACAACTTTTTTTTACACCAGAGTAATAACCAAATGGAACAATCTCCCCAAACATGTAACAAACAGTCCTAGCATAAACACATTCAAGAACAGGTACGATGACTACATTCAAGTCTCGCTGAGAAGAGATAATCCCTATGAGCCTTAGCTCCCTAGCCTCTTATAATTCACTAAGGTAAACTTCACGAAGGTAAACTTCTCCTACCCTGGTAAAAATGCAAATTACTTAACTGTTTCTAATATTTTCACCCCCTACCTCTCCTAATAATTGATTCATAAGAGTTGTTGTTGTTGATGATGTTCTCCTTGGGCAGAATAGCCTCCCGCTCCACAGACCCTCGGTACACTCTGATCGCAGTGAATAAAAAAAATGAAAACAGGAAGGGCTATTATATACTTGCCTTGCCTAATCATCTCGAAGATAAACAGTGTTGTCGTTTGTGTGGTTTTCACGCCAAATTAGATTATTTTTGTCAAAGATTAGAAATGCAATACCTTGGAGGGTTACTTTTAATTTGATATTTTATTCTATGTAACATTGAGAAAGGCAAGGACTCAAGGCAAGAATGTAACTGGGTGATACACCTTTGAACTTTCACATATTGCAGGAGTACAAGGGCTGTGTATCTCTTAAAAATATAGACCAAAGTATCATAAGTTGCTAATTTTGGGCGGAAAGAAGGAGATGAGGGCGTGTTTTTGGTGTGGCTGACAATACTGAGGCCAATCTTAATTTCGATAAATGACTCAAAAAAACAAACATATGTGAATAAAATGTACTAAAAATTATTGTGAAAAAAGTCAAGAAATAATATAAACACACTCACAGCACTTAAGAAAGTTAAATATTAGACGTCGTAGGGAAGTTAAATATTAGGCGCCGTAGGAAAACTGGAAAATCAGTCACAATGTCACTGGCAACACGTGCACCTCTTCACATGTAAACAAACATAATTCTCTTCACAATTTCACACCCTGGGAGCGAAATTGGCTGCATCTGGTGACTTTTAGGATAAATATTTGAGTAGTTCGGTTGTATTTCTACCAAGAGAACAACAGTTTCAAGTTATATAGTAAGTATTAATTTAAAAAAAGACAATATATTTTTAGCTCGTGTCACCACTGAAAATTGAAGGTGCTTATGGTGGTGTAAGGGTAGGTATTTCCTCCGTTTTCCGTCCATCATCCTCCGATCTAGAATTAGTTTGCCTCTCATGGATTCCTCGTTTTCCTCTACACTTCTTTAAAAGGGTTGGAGAACGTAGGAAGCCTCAGATTGACCACAGGACGGAGGAAAATAGACCTGTGTGATTCCAGCTCTTGTTTACATATTATTTAGACACGTATTGGTTTCTTTGCAATCAATATAATTTTATTACATTCCTCTATTTATCTAAGGCCTATTTGAGTTTTATTATTATCATTATTATTTTTTAGAGAAAGATAAGCACATCACTAATTTTTTATTATATGCGGTATATATATATATATCAAATGTAAAAAGCATAGTGATAGTGCTAAAAAAAGTTATGTTCACTGTGGCTTACTGTCCCACCTCTCAATCATCTACTTCCTTGGGCACCATATGCCCTCGCTGTTGCGGTGCCTAATATCAGTCAATTCATTTATTTCCGTACACCCTTCCTCGTTTATTATTTATTTCAATACACCCTTCTCGTTTATTATTTACTTCAATACACTCTTTATTTCTCGTTTATTATATATTTCAATACTCTCTTTATTTCTCGTTTATTATTTATTTCAATACACTCTTTATTTCTCGTTTATTGTTTATTTCCATACACCCTTTCTCGCTAAACCCCTTAACATTGTCTGGGAATAAAGTATTAATTGGTGAATTCTTCAGAACTATTTATTTCCATACAACCTAACCTATATAACCTTGTGTACACTAAACCCTAACCTAACCTATATAACCTTGTCTATACTAAACCCTAACCTAACCTATATAACCTTGTCTATACTAAACCCTAACCTAACCTAACCTTGTCTGAGAATAATAATAATAGTGTGATGAGTGAATTCTTTTTACTTTCAGAACTACCGTTGAAGTGTTTGTTATTGGACGAGAGCCATGGCATCAGTAAAACCCAAAACCACTATGAAACGTGCAATGGAAACAGGAGATGCGAAAACACAAGAAGATCCCAAGACAGAAAAAGATGCAAAAACACAAGTAGACCCTAAGGCACAGAAGCCAAGTCCCGTCAAGAGGAAGGCCGAGGAAGATGAAGAGATGGAAGTGACGAAGGTAAAACATAAAAAAAAAAAAAAAAAATTGCATGTGAACTTTTATATGCAACTTAATAATTTTTTTTTTTTTCTGGAGAACTTAGCAAAAATATTTATATATGTAAATGTAACAGATAGATCTCTAATCTGGATATTATTATATTTGTGTGTTAGGTAATGTCCAAATAGCCACATATTAATTAGTTTGTTCTATTTGTACATTAGGTTATTGTACTTGTGTTATTGTTACTAGTATTATGTTCAATACTTAGGGTCGTATGCAAGAATATCAATGACGTATTACCTGTACAATGGTTCTGTATTGTGGCTATGGGGTTGTCGTGCCGTCACCACACTATTGTCAACACCATGAATATTCTTGAATAATGCACTAAGAACTCCTTCGTATTTCAGCAGGACGACCCAGCAAAGATTCCCTCCTTCCCTCCAGCCAAGAAGGAGAAATTAATTGGGACGGAAACGAGGAAAATAGTTGTCCCGAGCAACAGGTAAGAATTACGGGGAGATTCCTTTGTTGTTGAATTGAAAGGTCTATGGTTCCTCCAAACTATGTCACGAAACAGATCCCCTATTAGTACCATTGAGGGCGTCTGTTATCTGGCATAATTTGGAGGAATCAGAGTCTTTCCAATTCAACAACAAGAGAATCTCATCTCAAATGTATTCGTACTTCCTTCCAAATAAAGATAAAGATAAAAAGAGAGACAGATAAAACAGAGCGACGGTACCAATAGATAACTTTATTAATTTCATGTGCAAGTTACGAGTCTTGTAACAAGTAAGGAAGTAAGGTAAGTGATCTTTCCAACAGAGAGAATTAAAATAACAACCATTATATAATTTTACTTGTATTATGTCCAAGTCATGAGCCATTGTTGTAAGGAGGGTAAATGATTCCTCCAAACTACTCTGTGTCCTGAAACACACTACAACAGTACACGATAATATATATATTATTTTCATTATTATTATCATTATCTTTGTTTTTTTAATTATTTATATTTGTGTTTTTTTCCCACAGGCACACACCGCTCAAAGCTAACTGGGAGAAGATCTACACACCTATTGTTGAACATCTCAAACTACAGATTCGTTTCAACATAAAAAACAGAATGGTTGAGATCAAGGTAAGTCACACCAACTGGATATTAATTACACACTTGATGTTATTGGTATATGAAGTGGAGTTAAGTGATCTGTTTTGCTGATACCATCGTCCAAACTCCAAATAATCATCAGAAATTTTTATTGTCGTTGGTGTGCACAAAATAAATGAGGAGAGGAAATAACTGAGTTCTTTTATATATTTGTGTTAGAGCCCAAATAGTTATAATAAATGTGTATACTCGTACATGTGCACACAGTGGAAAAAAAAAAAACTGAGTTTTTATATTTAAGAGAGTATTTTTTATATAAGTGAAGGGGATATTATACTTTTGGTACATTGAGTGCCTTAATTCCTCCTGTCTATTCCAAGCAACAAAACACCATTATATTTGTTCATCATGTCGTGTTTCCTGGCATACTTTTTGAGGGATCAAGGCACTCCAAAGTACCAACATAAGTGTTCTACCCCCATAATTTAAGAAAGGAGACTGGCAGGTTGTCGGCAACTTGGAAATTTGTCCTTACACCTCATTTCTTCAGCCCCATTCCATTTCTTCCCCCCCCAGACAGCAGAGGAGACCGAGGACCCCAACAGCATTCAAAAGGCAGCCGACTTTGTGACGGCGTTTGTGTCCGGGTTTGATGTGGATGACGCTCTGGCTCTCATTCGACTCGATGACTTGTATCTCGAGACTTTTGATATCAAAGATGGTAAGCAAGCAGTTTCCTTGAGATATTTATATTTGTTTATTTATTTTGGGGGGAAGTATATAATGTCCTACAGATACTCTTTTTTTAATTTATTTTATTCTTTATTTTATTTTATTTTATTCTTTGCATACTCTAGTGGTGCTATATATTATTTATTATCTATCTATCTATCTATCTCTCTCTCTCTCATTTTCACAACATCATATGTGGATGTTTTGTTAGACAGTCCCACAGCAAAACAACTATTGTGCTACATCAAACTGAAATTTTTGTGTGTAAACTTTGGGTTTTCTCATCTTCACAAACAATACAGTACATTCCAATCTGATTGTGTTTTGCCAAAGGAGATATTATTACTTTACTACCTTAATGATTTCTACCAAGAGATATGGTGCCCTCGCTGACACTCCTAACCCCCTCCCCATTCCCCCTTGACAGTGAAGCACTCCCTGAACGGCGACCACCTCTCCCGAGCCATAGGGAGAGTGGCGGGGAAGGGAGGCAAGACCCGCTTCACCATCGAGAACGCCACACGCACCCGCATCGTTCTGGCCGATTCACGCGTACACATCCTCGGCTCATACCAGAACATACAGATTGCAAGGAGGGCCATCTGTAACTTGGTGCTTGGTGAGTTTTTTATTACTGGATATTTTTTACTTTATTCTATTTCTAACTCGGCTCAATTATATTTAACTTCTCATTTTATTTTTAACTCGGTTCATACCAGATTATTCAGATTGCAAGGAGGTCCACCTGTAATTTGGTGCCTGGTGAGTTTATATATATAGTTTTTTTTTTTTTTTTTTTTTTTTATACAGTCATGTGTAACTTGGTGAGTTTTATATTGTATTTGTTTATCTCTTAAGGTTTCGTTGATATACTATTTACTTCATGTACAGTTGGCCACAGGAATTCTCACACAGGCTATATTGAAAGAGAGGTCATTATTCTGAAAGTAAGTATTGCAATGAATGGTGTACCAAGTGACTCAGTGATTGCAAAACAACACACCTAATAATAAAATTGTGTTGCAGTAACGTAGTCTTACATCTTCTCTGTGTTGTAAACCCTCGAAAACATCAGCGTGTATATGAATTTGTGTGGCCTCAATAGTACATTATTATATCCATTACTGATTGTCATTCTTTGCATTGTTGACGTGTACATTTTGCTTCTCATAATAATAACAATAATAGAGTTTACTGTTAACCTTCATGATTATCAGAAGTAAACTACAATAAATAGTAATTATAGTAATAATAGTAGTAATAATAACAGTAATAACAGTGGTTGCAGTAGTAATGATAATAGTGGTAGCTGTAGTAATAATAAAAGTAGTAGCAGTAGTAATGATAAAAATAGTAATAGTAGTAATAATAATACTAGTAATAATAACAGTAGTAGTAGTAGAAATAATAACAGTAGCAGCAGTAGAAATAATAACAGTAGTAGCAGTAGTTATGATAACAGTAGTAGCAGGAGAAATATGGTAATAACTGTAGTAGCAGCAGTAGAAATAATTACAGTAGTAATAATAACAGTAATAGCAGCAGTAGTAGTAATAATAATAATAACAACTTTACTAGCAGTATAAATAATACTGATCTCTTTTATCTCTTTGTTTACAGGGAGTCCACCATCAAAAGTTTATGGTAATCTGAAGGCATATGCTGAGAAAGTTAGAAATAGATTTTAGAAGGAGCAATGAGTAGTAACACTTTGGTTTGTTAATCAATATAATATAATAATGTAATGTACAAGTAGAGTTTTATTATGACCATTAAAAAATATATATACTTTACTTTATGGGTATTTTACTTTATTGGTATTTTACTTTATTGACATTTTACTTTATTGACACTTTATTTCATTTCTGGTACAATACTTATTTTAGAAAGCCTAAGTAATTTAAGTGGCTGCCCTGTGATGGAAAGTTCCTGGAAGGGTATAATGGAGAATGAAAGAAGACCACCCTAGGCCTGGAAGACCCTGTGGGTACGGCATGACGAGGGAGAAGGTTATGGAGGGTTTGATTGAGGCCTGAAAGACCCTGTAGGTATGGTATAATGAGGGAGAAGGTCATAGAAAAATTCCTAAAATATCAATGCTACAGTTCCATAATTATAAAGGAGATATTCTTTTCTGGGTGAATTTGAAGGTCTCTGATTCCTCCAAACTATGCCGGGAAACACATCCCCAATTAGTACCACCGAGGGCGTCTTGTTTTCTGGCATAGTTAGAAGGAATCAATTTACCAACAAACGAATTTCCCGTTAAAGAAACCAATCATATAAACATAACACTGATGCTCAAACGTTTTATTCACAAAAATTTCTGTACAGCAGCGAGTGAACAACATTAACTAACTAACAAAGAGAACACAACACACACGAGTTTTGCGTTTTATATAATAATTCACCGGTTATTTATACAAGCCATTGGCAGTGTGGAGCGACATATTTGTTTTACACACACATACATTCATATCCTGAATTTCACTTCACATGGTAACAATATATATAATACACATATGGATTGGGCATTTATTCTTTTATTTAAATGTATGTTGCTATTTTTTTATACAAAGATATAACTATAATTTTGGTCTATCCAAACGTGTAACTATAATTATTTTTCTATCCAAACATATAACTCAAATTTTTTCTATTTTTCAATCTAAACATATTTTCCAAAACAATTTCTTCTTTTCCCAAACCAATCAACACTAGCACAGGAGCAACATTATTTTCAATCTAATTTTTTTGCATTCAAACAAATAACTATAATTTTTCCAACCCAAACATATTATTTTCTCAGACCAACAACAAACATTTACTTCACCAGTCTCATTTTTTTCATCTAAACTAATTATTTCGCGGCAGCACCGACATTCACTTCGCCTGTCTCGTACCTAATGAAATCAATGACCTCCATCTTTTCGTCATCCAACACCTGTGCGACGGTCCTGGTGGGGTCGCTGAGGAACTCCTGGTGGATGAGAAGAGACTCCTCCTCGGGATTCTCTGCCTTGGGGTCGTCTGGGGAACCTATTGCTCGCGGATTCATACCTGGAAATAGAAATAAATGAGTGAATGGAAATAGATGCTACATCTTTACTCTTAGGGCCGTACAGAATGTGGTTATGAAGTTTGGCTCCCAGAAAATAGTGTTTATACAAGTCAGATTCCGGATAAACCAGCATGTGTCTATTTACGTGGTGTATAAGTTAACATATTGTCAATTTATCTTACCTATAAAATGAACACACAATTGTGTAGTAATCTGTGAGAGTGAGTTAGTAGTTTTGATGGAAAGAATCGCTCAAAATACAATCTACTAATGTTAGCATATGGTTGACACATATTATCTTGTCTATACTGTAATATGAACACACACCTTTTATCTTACCTATAACATGAACACACAATTCTCTTACCGATAACATGAACACACATCTTTTCTCTTACCTATAATATGAACACACACCTTTTATTATCTTACCTATAACATGAACACACAGCTGCTTGGCAACCTGTGAGATCGAGTTATTCGTCTTAACGGCTAGAATTGCTCCAAATTTCCCGGTATTAGTGTCCTGGTCGATGGTGCTGGGGTGACAGTAACCAACGAGCGATATGTCGTGTCCAGCGCTGACCCTGGTGGCTCGTGGCAAACCCATGTTCTCGCCAATGTTACCAATAGCCAGGGCAAGCACGTCACCAAGTGTCTTCCCATCCTCGGTCGTAATCGTCTTCACTTGCTCTGAACTGAAGATTTCCTGAAACATAAAAAAAAATGTTACAAAAAACTTAGTTGTTATTTTTATGGATTATTATTGTAATTTCTTCACTGCAATCCGTACCTTTGCTAAAATAAGCATCTTTGTATAGCAAATAAAAGGATTTTAATTACTATCCATACCATTATGAAAATAACCTCTTTGTTCAGCAAATATAAATAGACACAAATTACTATTTGTACCTTCGTTTAGCATATACGGACATAAAACTTCTTATCCTTACCTTTGCTAAAATAACATCTTCGTTTAGTGTGTTACCCTTCCAGCATTCTTTAGCCGCTTGCGTCACCAGTTGCTTGAATTTGTCGTTGCGCGACACAAAGTCCGTCTCACAGTTGACCTCCACCATGGCTGCTGTCTTACCCTCTATGTGGATACCAATGAGGCCTTGGGAGGTTTGACGACCAGATAGTTTGGTGGCCTTCTCCCAACCTTTACTCTGGGCCTCCGCCTGTAACCACGCCTCGGCCTGGAAGGAATTTAATAAACAATGAGGTTTCCATACAGTATATACAATGTCATTTTAAGATTTTTTTTAAATATACACTGAGGTTTTCATATATAAGAGTACAACGCTATCTTAAACAACGCAATATTTTCCTTTTTAAAATCATTATCCACATATAAATTTCTCACGTAACTCTGCAAAAATCACCATTTTAAAACAATGCAATAAATACCTTTGCAATAATCACCTTTTTTTAAAACAATGCAATAATCACCTTTTTTAAAACAATGCAATATTTGCCCTTTCAAAATCACGCTATATTTCTGGGACGTACGTAATAATCACCTTTGCAATGTCATTCTGGTGCATTTCCAGGGCTTTCTTGCAATTACCGATGGAGAATCCAGTCTGTTTACGAAGCTTGGCCAGCAGTTCCTTTTCAACGGCACACGCCAAACTTGACGTGTGGAGGAGCTGTTTGGTCATCCTTGGGCTCTGAAAGAAAAAAAAAAAAGTAAACAATAATAACCAACTCGATATCTGAATCAATTTTTTTTTTTTTTTTTTTCAAATGTCGCCCCTAGAATATATATATAATGTGTTTTTACTGTACAAATGTCATCCGAGAAAAAAAAAACGCGCACAAGTAAATGATCCTCGTGTACGCCGTTACCCATGTCCACTCCAGACAAACGCACACTAGCAATATTCAGGGTATGTACTGTATATCATTACACACGTGAACCCCAGAGGAACGCACACGGGTGATCCACGCATACACACCGCTGCCCATGGTCACCCCAGACAAATGCGCACACACACACACAAACAAGTATATAATCCTCTCGTACACCGCTACCCAATCATGCCAGACAAACAAGCGTACACACACAAGTATATAATCCTTGTGTACATGCCTACCCACAGTCAACCAAAAGAAATGCTCGCCCCACACACACACACAAACATACAAGTAATTTGATCTGTATACAGTAGCAGAGGGCAACCCCCCCCCCCCTACACACACACTTCTTTCTCTACACTCTCTTACTTCCTTACAAACATTTCATGGTATTTATTGAAAGAATTACCGATTTGTAGCAGTGTTGCCAGATCCAACTAGGTCCCAGTATTTTGCCCCGGTCATTTCCTATACTTTACCACGGTTATTTCCCGGTAGTTTGCCCAGGTTAGGTCCCGGTAGTCTGATGCGGTCTAAGTTAGTTCAGGTAAGGTCAGGCTAATTTCAAAATCCCTCAATTGAATATGCCCTATCTTGGAAATGGGATATTTGCGGAGGAAATGCCATAGAAGAAAATAGTCTTAGAATGGTCTAAATAAGTGGGTAATGAAGGTAGAAAAACCGTACGCAATAACTGTTATTCTTTCAATATTTACCAAATATATATAAACTATTTTAGTGCTTACCCGTTGAAAACAAAAAAATCTCAGTAGTAATGTTGACATAGTGAAAATTTGTTGGTACCCGTGTGTATGTGTGTATATATATAATTATGTAAGTATTTCTCCTCTTATATCACGTATTTCCACCTTCTGTGTTAATTAATGTGTAAGTAATTTAAGCACCGGATACCCTAGAGTTGTTCTGGAGTAATTGTGTGACTAGAATGCTTATACTTGTGCCAAAAAAACAGTAATAATGTGAAGAAATGTAATATAAGTGTGTGTTGTAGTGGATGTGCCGGGGTGTGTTGCATTACGTGTATTGGGTGCTACAAGTTCCTCCATTTGATGTCTTTATTTACCACATTTCATCAATTTATCAACTCATTTTGTTATACTTTATGGGAAAGGATGTTTATTTTTAGTTTTGTTTTGCTGTAATATATAAATTTGGTACACTGTAGGCGTTGGAATTATGTAAAATATGTGTTTTTTTTAAGGGTTATGAATTACATGTGGTTCCTCCTTTATCATGCGAGGAAACACAAGAACCCGTTTATGTTGTCGTTGTTTAATGTTGTGGACAGTGTTTTGGGTTTCAACTTTTTCAACGGGTCCCTCATTTTGGTTTATTGTTGCTGTTTTCATCATTATAGAAGCCTTATAGTTAATGTTTTTCTGGCTTTGTGGGAATCATACTCATAGTAAACTGTGGTAATATTACGATAGAAAAATATTAAAATGAACCAAATGAATGAATCTTTTGAATGAACCAATATTAATACAGTTTCGCATCCATTTTGTCGAGGCCTTATTAATTTTATACTGTTACCATACACTGTGTTACATCTCTATCACCTTCTCCCTCCCTCCTCCTACAGGGTCTTCCGGGCCTAGGGTGGTCTTATTTCGTCTCAATATCAGGTCAGTAAAGCATAATATCTCTCTCTACTGTGTTTTAGAAATTATTGATGTGTGTGTGTGTGAGGCCTTGATGTAGATGTGTGTGTGTTCTTACCTATTTCTATCTTTACAGGATTGAGTCCAGCTCTTAATGTCCCGTATTTTAACCTTCCTGCTTGCTGTCTCACCTCTCTATCACCTTTTCGTGGCGCTATATGACCTTGCTGTTGCGGCGCCTAATATAAATTAATCAATCAATCCCGTATTTTAAAACCCAATTATCATATTTTTCTCTAAAGTTACCGTATGTATGTTTTTGACACACACCACTTCTTCTGGTAATTTGTTCCATCGATATATTATTCTATTTGGAAAGCTATCAGCCTATTTCTGTACATCTTTATCTCCTCTTCTTTTAATTAATTTCTTACTGTGACCTCTCATTGTAGGTATTCCTTGTTGACACAAGTTTTCTATATCTATTTTTTCTTTTTTTGTACATATTTATAAACCATAATCATATCTTCTCTCTTTCATTTTTCTTCCAGTTTAGGTAATTTTAGTTTCTTTATTAGTCTTTCTTCATAGTTTAGTTCTCTTAGACTTGGTACCCATCTTGTTACTGCTCTTTGTACTTTTTCTAATTTAGTGATATGTTTCTTTAAATGTGGGTTCCATACTACTGCAGCATATTCCAAGGATGTTATTATTTTCTTGACCATTTATTTGTCTATATAATGCAAGTGTGTGTGTGTGTGTGTGTGAGACAGAATAGGAGGTAGGGTTAGGTAGCATGAGTGTGTGTGTGTGTGTGTGTGTGTGTGTTTTTAGAATATGGTTTTACAATGGGATAATGTAAGTCAGAAAAATATCACAGTTTTCTTATATTTTAATAATAATAATAATAATAATACAGTACATTTATACATATTTATACATTCATTAATATCATAATTATGTTAGTACAGTTACTAAAACATACAGTTACTAATATAATAACAACATAATATATACCGGTACCTAAACAAACAAACAAACACTCCAACAACCAATTTTACTTACACATTAATGAATAGTGTATGTATATATGTTATTTATTTAGGCTTTGATGGTGATGTGGACTAGAAAGTGTGTGTGTGTGTGTGTGTGTGTGTGTGTGTGTGTAATAATTATTCTCATGTAGCCTAATAAGTCACACAGATCATGCATATATGTGTTTCTAGGGAAGTACACACACACACACACACACACACTGAGTAAGGTCATTTTAGTATGTATATGAATATTGCAGACTACTAAAATGTTGCATACTACTAAAACACCTTATAACAAACCATTAAAAACACCTTATAACAAACCATTAAAACACCTTATAACAAACCATTAAAACACCATATAACAAACCATTAAAACACCATATAACAAACCATTAAAAACACCATATAACAAACCATTAAAACACCATATAACAAACCATTAAAACACCTTATAACAAACCATTAAAAACACCTTATAACAAACCATTAAAACACCTTATAACAAACCATTAAAAACACCTTATAACAAACCATTAAAACACCTTATAACAAACCATTAAAAACACCTTATAACAAACCATTAAAAACACCATATAACAAACCATTAAAACACCTTATAACAAACCATTAAAACACCTTATAACAAACCATTAAAACACCTTATAACAAACCATTAAAAACACCTTATAACAAACCATTAAAAACACCTTATAACAAACCAACAACACTTGTATAAATGGAGTACAGTATAATAAATTAATAACACTACTTATAGTTTATTTCCCCATCACAGTAGAGACAGACAAAACATTTATATAAAATTTAATGGAATATATAATTGCATGTATTAAGGAAAGAAAACATTTATAAATTTAATGGAATATATAATTGCATATACAGTATATTAGGGAAACATAACACTTATAAATTAAATGGAGTATAAAATTGCATGTATTAGGGAGACATACCACTTATAAAATTGCTTGTATTAGGGAAAGAAAACACTTATAAATTTAATGGAGTATATAATTGCATGAATAAAGGACACAAAACACTTAAAATTAGAATATATAATTGCATGTACAGTATATTAGGGAAACATAACACTTATAAATTAAATTAAGTATATAATTGCATGTATTAAGGAGACAAAACACTTATATAAAATTTAATGGAGTATATAATTGCATATACAGTATATTAGGGAGACATAACACTTGTATAAATTAGAGAACCGGTATATATATATGTCTGTATTATAATTTGTTTTTCTTGTAGTTAATTATTTTCCTCCCGGTGATAAGCACTCGAGCAGCAGGAATATTAATTAATCTCTCCTGCGGCACCAGTACTTAGGAACGGGTTAGGTTGTCACGGGTCAGAGGTCTTGGTGGGTGGGATTGGTGGGGATTTTTCTTGGTGGTGATGGTGGTGGTGGGGATTTTTCTTGGTGGTGGTGGTGGTGGGGATTTTTCTTGGTAGTGGTGAGGATTAGAGGGGATTTTTCTTGGTGGTTGGGGATTTTTCTTGGTAGTGGTGGTGATGGTGGGGATTAGCGAGGATTTTTCTTGGTAGTGGTGGTGGGTGGTGGGGATTAGCGAGGATTTTTCTTGATAGTGATGGTGGTGATTTTTCTTGGTAGTAGTGGTGGGGATTAGTAGGATTTTATGTGGTAGTTGTGGGGATTAGTGGGGATTTTTCTTGGTAGTGATGGTGGGTGGTGGGGATTGGTGGGGATTTTTCTTGGTAGTGGTGGTGATGATGATTGGTTGGGGATTAATAGGAATTTTGGTGGGGATTACTGGGGATTGATTGGGATTCTTGATGGTGGATGATTTTCTGTCAGTTGCTTCTTATTTGGTGGTGACAACAACAACACTAACAAAAACAACAACAACAACAACACGAACATAACATATCGGTACATACACACACACACACACACAAACTTATTGGCAGGGAGGAAGGAAGGAATCAATCTATCTATAGCCTTCCTTCATTTCCTTCAATTAATGCATCTTTGTTTGTGTGTTTGTTTGTGTGTTTGTTGTTTGTTTGTGTGTTTGTTTCAGTTTGTTGTTGTTTGTTTTTGAGTTTGTTGTTGTGTGTGTGTGTTTATTTACATGTTTCTTTGTGATTTCCTGCTTATGTTGTTTGTTTGATTGTTTGTGTGTGTTATTATATTCTTTGTGATTTTTTTTCATGTGTGCATCTTTTCTCATCTCTATTTATGTTTATGTTTGTGTATTTGTTTGTGTGTTTGTTGTTTGATTGTGTTTATGTTTGTATATCTCTGTTTGCTTGTAGATCTGTCTGTTTGTTTGTATGTATGTATGTCTGTGTTTGTTTGTGTTTATGTTTGTATATGTCCGTGTTAATGTTCATATGTCTGTCTGTTTGAGTGTGTTAGTTTGTATTAAAGTTTGTATATCGGTGTGTTTGTTTATGTCTGCGTTTGTCTGTGTTAATGTTCGTATATATGTTTGTGTTTGTATATGTTTGTTTATAGTCGTATGTCTGTCTGTGATTGTTTGTTTGTTTATGTAAATGTGTGTATGTCTGTCTGTGTTTGTTTACAGTTGTTTACACTTCACTGAATGTACTGTACACTCAAGCACTAAAGTTCCGTCCCTTATTACCACCAGAGGTCACTGTTCTCACGTGTTTGTTTGTTTGTCTGTCTGTGTGTTAATATTTTTTATGTTTGTTTGCTTGTCTGTGTGTGTGTGTATGTCTGCGTGTCTGTCTGTGTGTAGGTCTGTTTGTCTGCTTCTCTGTTTGTCTGTCTGTCTGTTTGCTTGTATGTGTGTCTGTCTGTTTGCCTGATTGTCTGTCTGTCTGTCTGTTTATCTATCTGTCTGTCTGTCTGTTTGTTTGTCTGTCTGGAAATTGACACGACGGCAAAATGTAAACAAACAAAATGGCGGCTCTGTTGCAAATGCGCCACATTATTGTTTTTTTTTTTTTCAACGGGTCCAAAAATTTTCAAAAGATGTTATATATAATTTGACGCTGAAGGAATGTATATAATTTTTTTTAAATGTTATTGACTCTACCAAATTATTATACGAGGGAGGCATATGTATGTGCGTGTGTGTGTGTGTGTGTGTGTGTGTTAATTTGTCTTCGTGAAATTTGAGTGATGTATTATTATGGTTTTCAACATGGCGTCCCGTGAGAGAGAGAGAGAGAGAGAGAGAGAGAATAATAGTTTTTTTAGGGCATCCGTGTGTGTGTGTGTGTGAGAGAGAGAGAAAGGGGGGGGGGAAGGGAGATAATGATATTGTTTTTTAGGGCATCCGTGAGAGAGAGAGAGAGAGAGAGAGAGAGAGAAAATAATATTTTTTTTAGGGGATCCATGTTTGTGATATATATATATATATATATATATATATATATATATATATATAAAATAATAGTGTTTATCAGGGCATCCGAGAGAGAGAGAGAGAATTTTCCGTGTGCGTGTATGTAATATAAAATAATAGTTTTTCACAGGGCATACGTATGCAAGAACATCCGTGGTGTATACGATGGTGAGGTAACGGTACGATGGCTCTATTGTTTGTCTATGGAGCCATCGTATCGGTACACCACGCCATTGTACGCACCAAGAATTATCCTTGCATACGGTCCGTCGTGTGTAGAGAAAAATCCTGTATGTGTGTCGATTTCATGTGTCTAAAACTGTACTCTAAAATTACAATATACTAGAGTTGTTTTGGCAATGTAACTCGAGTGTACAGAAATAATGATAATGTATATTTTTTGGTAGTTTTCGAGTTTTGTGTGTGTGTGCGTGTGTGTTATAATATCTCTGTTGTACAATAACATATTCCAATGTACAAAATATTAGTGTTATTATGTTATTACACGACTAACTAACTAAATAAATAAATATATAAATAAATAAATAAATAAATAACTACCCAACGATAAAATACTACTTGTACGAAAGTTACGATGCCCTTGTTGTTGTTGTTGATGTAGTTGTTGTGTACGATAATTCCCCGATGCGTGCGAGAACGGAGACCAACAAGTTAATAATTATAAGAGCTCTAAACCACCCAACCACCCAACCAACGCCCACGAACTGACTGACTGACTGACTGGGGCACTGGTGGGCATACACACACACTCCTCCTCACACACACACACACACACCACCTCCTCTTTACGAATCGGATGCCCAGAGTCAAACTTAATGGGATAATGACGTTCTTATTGTGAGTGTTGTTGCGTTCACTTTCGCTCAGATGCCGCGTTCACTCGTGCGCAGAATAAAAAACAAAACATATAGATATACTGCGCATTTCGTTATTTTACACCGTTTTACCATATACATTTAATCAAACTACACACGAAATGTTGATATATTTATACTATGATTTGGAATTTAGAGTATAATTGTGTGTATTTTGCATTCGCGGGTCGAGTCGAAAAGGCGCGAAAAGTGGACGAATTTGGCGGGAAAGTTTTGGTTTTGGCAGGCACAGTGGGTAGTGATGGGAGGGGCTTAGTGTGGAACGGTACCCTCATGCCCCTCCCATTCTCCATACCAAACCCATCTCTCTCTCTCTCTCTCTCTCTGTATGGGAAAGATTCTCTTCTCTCTCTCTCTCTCTCTCTCTGTAATGGGAAAGATATACTGATTCTCTCTCTCTCTCTCTCTCTCTGTATGGGAAAGATATACTGATACTCTCTCTCTCTCTCTCTCTCTCTCTCTCTCTGTATGTAGTTTCTATATGTGAAAAATTATCTCATCTCTCACTTTCTCTCTTTATCAGTCTGACTATTTGTATGTATAGTTTCTGTATGGGAAAAACTCTCTCTCTCTCTTTCTCTCTCTCTCTCTCTCTCTGAATATAATGTAGGAAAATCTCTCTCTCTCTCTCTCTCTCTCTCTCTCTCTCTCTCTCCTCTCTCTCTCTCTCTCTTCCCACACACCACCCCTCCACCCCCACCATCACCCCCACCATCAACTACCCTCATCACCCCCACCACTCACCCCTCGTTTTCCCCTCTCATTAAAAGCTTGTTAGTTATCGTAGGGGAAATTTTTGAGGGAAAGGAAGCCCGCATGTATGTGTGTGTGTGTGTATGTCTGTATGCATGTGTGTGTGTGTGTTGAATAATATGTATGTATGTATGCATGTGTGTGTGTGTGTAATAATATGTATGTATGTAGGTATGTATGCATGTGTGTGTGTGTAATAATATTTGTGTGTGGAATAATATGCATGTATGTCTGCATGTGCGTGTTCGTGTGTGTGTGTGTGTGTGTGTGTAATATGTATGTATGTATGCATGTGTGTGTGTGTTAATATGTATGTATGTATGCATGTGTGTGTGTGTGTGTAATATGTATGTATGTATGCATGTGTGTGTGTGTTAATATGTATGTATGTATGCATGTGTGTGAAATAATATGTATGTATGTGTGGGTGGGGGGGGGGGATTAGAGGAATGTGTGAGTGTGTATGTATGTATAATAATATGTATGCATGTGTGTGTGTGTGTGGGTGGGGGAGATTAGAGGAATGTGTGTGTTTGATTACAGGAATATGTATGTGTGTGTGTAATAATATGTATGTATGTATGCTTGTGTGTTGGGGGGGAATAGAGGAATGCGTGTGTGAGTGTGTGTTTCATTACAGGAATGTGTGTGTGTGTTTGTAATAATATGTATGTATGTGTGTGTTTTTTATTACAGGAATGTGTGTGTGTGTGTGTGTGTAATAGTATGTATGTATTCATGTGTGTGTGTAATAATATGTATGTGTGTGTGTGTGTATATGTGAAATAATATGTATGTATGTGTGTGGGTGGGGGGGATTAGAGGAATGTGTGTGTGTGTATGTATGTATGTGTAATAATATGAATGCATGTGTGTGTGGGGGGGATTAAAGTAATGTGTGTGTGTGTGTGTGTTTGATTACAGGAATGTGTATGTGTGTGTTTCAAAGTAATAATATGTATGTATGTATGTGTGGTTTTTTTTATTACAGGAATGTGTGTGTGGGTAATAATATGTATGCATGTATGTATGTGTGTGTGTAATACTATATATATATGTATGTATGTGTGTGTGTGTGTGTGTTTGTAATAATATGTATGTATGTATCGGTTTTTCTCTCTCTCTCTCTCCTCTCTCTCTCTCTCTCTCTCTCTCTCTCTCTCTCTTCAATCTTGTCACCCCCCTCTTCCTTTCACACATCCCCCCTCCCCCCCTCCCCCCTCCTTTAACCATCACACTAAAGATATTGAAGAGGGGAAGGGACTCTCTCTCTCTCTCTCTCTCTCTCTCTCTCTCTCTCTCTCTCTCTCAGAAAAAAAAAATATCAAGTTATTTCTTTTCCACGAGAGAGAGAGAGTGAAGAATACAAATAGAGAGAGAGAGAGAGAGAGAGAGAGAGAGAGAGAGAGAGAGAGAGAGAGAGAGAGAGAGAGAGAGAGAGATGAGAAAGGTAGATGGAAAATAAGAGAGAGAGAGAGAGAGAGAGGAGAGAGAGAGAGAGAGAGAGAGAGAGAGAGAGAGATGAAAAATAAAAGAGATAGATAGATAGATAGATAGAGAGAGTGGGAGGTGAGAGAGAAAGATATAGATGGAAAATAAAAGAGAGAGATAGAGAGAGAGTGAGTGAGAGTGAGTGAGAGGGGCAGCAGGAAGTGTTAATAAAGAAGAGTTTAGCTTCATTACCCCCCCCTACCTCCCCACCCCCACCCCAACCATAACCCCCCCCCTCCACCCTCCTACCTCCCTTACCTATTCTAACCCCTCCTAACCCCCCTAACCCCCCTAAACTCCCCCCTAACCCCACTCACCTATTCTAACCTCATAACCCCTTCTCTCTCTCTCTCTTCCTCTCACACTCTCTCTCTCTCTCTCTCTCACACACACACACACACACACACACACACACACACACCATCTCTTTCTCTCACAGATAGAAATACACACACACCTACTCTCTCTCTCTCTCTCTCTCTCTCTCTCTCTCTCTCTCTCTCTCTCTCTCTCTCTCTCTCACACAGATAGAAATACACATACACAGACTCTCTTTCTCTCTCTCTCACACAGATAGAAATACACATACACAGACTCTCTCTTTCTCTCTCTCTCTCTCTCTCTCTCTCTCTCTCTCTCTCTCTCTCTCTCTCTCTCTCTCTCACACACACACACACACACACACACACACCACACACACACACACACACACACACACACACACACACACACACACACACACACACACACACACACACACACACACACTCACTCTCT
>JAWQEG010003475.1:30000-43910 GCA_033782935.1 Petrolisthes cinctipes | reverse complement strand
ATCAAACTTATTAAATACGTATTATAGATATAAACGTGAAACATTCAGCAACGTTGATTTAATAATGTATTGTCTGTATATTAAGGGAGGGAGATGATGATGAACACAATCTTTCACTATCAGGGGAAAACGTCAACTCCTTTCCACTGTCTTGATCATAACAATATACCAAAGAATCGAGTACCTGTGAGAGGCATTAGTATGAACGTCTCCCATAAGTATCAGATAATAAACTGTGAACGTGTGATGTAATGACCAGAAAGAAGAAAACACCTAACCTAACCTAACCTAACCTAACCTAACCTAACGAAGTAAACACCTAACCTAACCTAACCTAACCTAACCTAAAGAAGTAAACACCTAACCTAACCTAGCCTAACCTAACCTAAAGAAGTAAACACCTAACCTAACCTAGCCTAACCTAACCTAAAGAAGTAAACACCTAACCTAACCTAACCTAACATAAAGAAGTAAACACCTAACCTAACCTAACCTAACCTAACCTAACCTCTCCCAGAAGTATCAGACAACAAACTGTGAACGTGTGATGTAATGACCAGAAAAGAAGTTAGTAAACACGATTAAAAAACAAAAACACATTATCAAGCTGGAGGGGTCTAATGGTTCTGTAAAAAAAAAAATAAAAAAAAAAAAAAATAAAAAAAATAATAATAATAATAAAATAAAAGGCGCACACGAAAACACGAAGATAAACCCAAATGAGAGAGAGAGAGATAGAGGATGCTTTGTACACTTGCAAAGGAGGCGGATGGAGAGACGGATGGTGGTGAAAATATGCGAAGAAGGCGGATAGATGGATGGATGGTGATGAAAATATACCGTGTGATTTGGAGTTATTCATCGTGACAAGACTGGCTGATGATTGAGTTCACGAGGCCCTTCAAACCAAGTCAAATGAGTGCTCGGGCGGCTCAATTAAGGACGCTTGTTATAGGTCACGGAGGTCGGGTGTATCTACCTACTAACATACCTACCTACCTATCTACCTACCTATCTACCTACCTACCTACCTACCTACCTATCTACCTACCTACCCACCTATCTACCTACCTATCTACCTACCTACCTACCTACCTAACTAACTACCTACCTACCTATTTACCATTCCTACAGGCATACAGTCAAGATTATAAGATGGTGTATTAATGGGAAAGTCTGGTAAATTGGAAGGTCTCTGATTCCTCCTCTAAACTATGCCACGAAACAGAATAAACAGATCCCCTATTAGTACCATTGAGGGCATCTGTTTCCTGGCATAGTTTGGAGGAATCAGTTGCTGTCCAATTTTCCCAACATGAGAATCTCTCCTTAAAATGAATGACGTGACAAATGCTTCAAGAAAGGACCCACTAGTAGTTTCACCTCTGCTGCTGGGGGAGTGTGTCGCTTTCCTATATCTGTACTGCAAAAAAACATAATCGGGTTTGTAGTGATAAATACTGCTGCTGGGGGAGTGTGTTGCTTTCCTATATCTGTACTGCAAAAAAACCTAATCGGGTTTGTAATGATAAATACTGCTGCTGGGGGAGTGTGTCGCTTTCCTATATCTGTACTGCAAAAAAACATAATCGGGTTTGTTATGATAAATACTGCTGCTGGGGGAGTGTGTCGCTTTCCTATATCTGTACTGCAAAAAACATAATCGGGTTTGTCATGATAAATACTGCTGCTGGGGGAGTGTGTCGCTTTCCTATATCTGTACTGCAAAAAACATAATCGGGTTTGTAATGATAAACTTATATTTATACCTACACTATGCTGCTCCATATCTCTTATATTTATTTATTTACAACAAAATAAGATGGATAATTGTATTCATGGTAACACTATCAAAGACTTACTGTATATATTACCAAGACCATTACTAATTAAAGATAACCAGTAACAATAAAACAGAGATAAAAACAAAAAACAAAAAAACTATGATAACATTAAAAAAAAAAAAAAAAAAAAAAAAACATGGTATTACTTTGGAGGATGACAATCAACTTCATCATTACTGTTCTTAGTTACTTTTACATTATATTCTCCGACCATCATCTTCTCTCAACACGCACCTGCCAGTTTCTCCCTGACATCCATGCACCCACTCCTTACCCTCCTCCACCCGAGCCTTGCCCCCGTCTCAGCTCAGCCTTACCCTTGTCTTGTATCTATCCACGAACAGTCACTTATAATACTCTACTCAGGGCGGCACAACATTCCCATGGGGCCAGGTTGCAAATCTTGACCCACTTCGGAGACTACGTTATATGCCTTTAAGGGGGGTGCGGGAATTGGGGGACAGGCTTGGGGGGTGCGGGAGTAGGGGGACAGGCTTTGTGGGTGGGGGGAGGGGTTAGGGGGTGTGCAGGAATATGTTACAGGCTTTCTACCCACCCCAAGCCTGTTCCCCTATTCCTGCACCCCCCCCCTTAGTTCCGCCACCCCCCCCTATGCCTGTCCCCTACTCCCGCACCCTCTTAACGGGATAGTATGCATCTGAGACGTTGGAGTACCTTGATTCCTCCAAAGTATGTCGGCAAACAGAATCATTGAATAAATATAAAAGTATCTTGTTGCTTGGAATAGTTTTGAGGAATCAGTCACTCCAGATTAATTAACCACCAAATAACATGTTATTATATACTTCCTTAACGGGGCACATAATTTGCTAGCGTAGTTTTGTCTTCTCATTCCTCCAAACTCTGCCACAAACCAGATCGGAAAAAAAGGTTGAATTTAGAAAGCAGGCCGACCTATGGAACGAAGGAAGGTCTCTATATAGTCGATGAAAAAGTTACAAGGCTCGTTTAAGTCGATGAAAAAGTTACAAGGCTCGTTTAACTTGTTCTTATCATTATTGTAGAGGACGAATCAAGGAATGGTAAACGAAGGGCACAGCCAGTATGGGTACGAGATAACATTATGAGGGCATGTGTAGTGTTGTGGACTCTGGCTGATTTTCGACACGATTTTGAACATAATTTAGTAACGAAGGTAAACAAAATCACTGTCCAAAAAATGGTTCGGAGATTCTGTCACACCAACATTAATAAATAAAAACTAAAATAGCATTAAAAAAACAGTACTTTTGTCACCATCTGTACCACTGACTGATCTGAAGGGTTAATCTCTTCGTCACGATCACATACTTCAGTGACTGTTCTCATTACCTGGAAACACTTCGCATCCAAGAAGAGGTTAAGGGCCGATTCTTATATTGGTGAATTGGAAGGTCTCGGATTCCTCAAAACTATGCCACGAAACAGATCCCCTTTTAGTACCATCGAGGGCATCAGTTTTCCGGTATAGATAAGAGGAATCAGTAACCTTCCAATTTTCCAACAAGAGAATCTCCCCTTAATTAAAGTTCCCTGCGGCTCACATCTCTTACCTCGCGTCACGTTAGAAGCATAATAAAAATATAAAGATACCCGCATGCACAATAGTAAACCAAAGCTTGAAATTACACACTAAGTTGTATGGTAGCTGACTGAACACATCACATACTGTATAATATTTCACCCGTTGTCCTTGAAAGTAGTTTGCTGAGAAAATACAACAAATCTGCTTAATATGTCTAATACTGTGCAAACAATTGTGAAGAAGCCAATGTAGAGTGTATTAGAGATTGCATAAAGGAAAACAAAGGGAAACAATTATTATTACCAACCTGACATACGTATGAGTCCCAACCAGGATGTTTTGGCGGAACAACAACAACAACAACAACAACAACAACAACAACAATATCAACGACGACGACGACAACAACAACAACGACGACAACAACAACAACAACAACAACAACAATATCAACGACGACGGCTGTGTGTGTGTGTAACCAAGAATCACCCAAGTGTCCCACGAGACCTTCACCTCCTGAGCACCATGCAGCGTTGACGTGGTGTGATGTTACTGATGAGACGACATGTTTCTCTTCTCCTTTTCCCCCGGCGGCCTCTGTACAGTATATTTCCCGGATCACTGCCTGGGATGACACGCTTCCTTGTGACCCTGCCCATCATCTGCCAGGCTCTCAGTTTTGATATATATATATATATTTTTTTTTTTCTGTAATATTTTGGTGTGTATCTTATTCACATATAAGAATTGGTAATATTTAAGGTGAGTGCATGGAAGGTTTTATACACGTTCTTTTATCCCTCTAAGTTATGTATCTTATTCACATATAAGAATTGGTAATAGTTAATGTGTGAGCATGGAAGCTCTTATACACGTTCTTTTATCCTCCTATGTTAATGTATCTCATTCGCATATAAGAATTGGTAATAGTCTATGTGTGTGCATGGTAGCTTTTAAACACGTTCTTTTATCCCCCCTAGGTTTATAAGTCATGTAACATTAACAGTATCAGCTATAGAAGAGTAGGAAAGAAACTCTAGGCCGCAACATGTAAACATCAGACGACATGCTTGACGTATCTGGTTCTTGATTATAAAGCAGTGGAGAATTTCTGAAAGAGGCGACCCTGTGAATGATAGAAATAAATAAGTACATAAATGATTAACTAAACAAATATATAGATAAACTAATGATGAAATAAATAAACAAGAAAAAAATTAGACAGATAAATAGATAACAGATTATCACTGTATGAGATTGTATGAGATAATAATGTTGTTGTATACTTGACTGAGGTGACTTCAATGCTCCTGTAAGTAACAATCCTATCAAACTTGAGGGGAGATTCTGTTTTGGTGAATGAATTAAAGGGCTACTAATTTCTCCAAAGTATGTCATGAAACAGGACCAGATTAGCAAATATAATGGTGATCTGTTGCTTGGAATAGTTTGGTGGCATCAGTTGCTCCAGATTTATCACCAACACTGCTGTCCTGTACTCGATCCTTCATTAAAGAGACTTCAACGCTTCAAAAGTACCAATCCAAGGTATGTACAGTATATCCGGGTCATAGTAATTCAACGTTAGCTTATGGTGGCTGTAGCTTGTGGACGAATTGAAGTTTGAGGATTTCTTCAAGCCCTGAAAAAAAAAAAAATAAAAAAATAAAAAAATAAAATATAAAAAAAATAGAAAGAATATATCAGTGTAGATGTTTTTTTTGTGGCAGAGTTTGGAGGAATGGGCAGTCTTCAAGTTGGGTGAAGAATAAACAACAGGGCAGAGACAACTGGGATTTAGGTTTACAGTACTGAAGTTTACCTTAAAAAAATTTGTCATCAGAGACCAAAGAAAATGTGTCCACAAGAAAGAAAACTATACTGTTGAATGGATAACTCTGATATTATATTTAGAGCAATGGCCCTCAGCGGCAACGTTCCCAATAGTGTTGGGGCTTGTACTAAAGGTAAATAAAGATCTTAAAAATAGAGAGCTATGTTTATCATTGTTATTTCTGACTTCATATTATTATCAATGTTGTCTTAGTTCTCTTTAATGATATTACTGCAATTGTTTACATATATTTATTCATATTAATTTCCCACCATGTATCAAATAACTTCATGGCCTTTAGCGGCAACGTTCCCCAGAGTGTTGTTGGGGCTTGTACTAAAGGTAAATAAAGAACTTAAAAATAAAGAGAAATGCCATATGATCCTAAATACAAATGAAGAACCAAACGCTGCAACATGTTAATTTCTCAAAAAAAAAAAAAAAAAAAAAAAAAAAAAAATTGTTGACTGTCTAGGGTGTTTGCACAGACAACTTGTATCTTGGGGTATCAAAACATATTCGACGTGTTAATTTGCTTTTATTTGGGAACAGTGAAATAAATAATAAATAATTCAAATAAATAACTAACAGAGGAGATAGAGAGACAGTGGAAAGGAGAGAGAGTAAAAGTACAATAAATATTCAGCAGTCGAAGAAAGTTGTAGTGGTAGAATCCATCTCAGGCTTCGGCAAAACCCAAACAAGACACATCCCCCTCGTTCCCAAGTACTGTAGCCTATACATACAACAACAACAACAAAGGAAGGAGATGGGAGCCTGTAAATTATGTAGTATCTAGGGCAACTTACTACCTCCCAGACAAGTGTTGCTTCACATTATTATTATTATTATTATTATATACAGCAGAGAGCATGATGAGAGACAAGTGGGTATATTATTGGTGGTGGTGGTGGTGGTGGTGAAGGAAGGTCAGAGGAACAACACACTGAATAATACAGGTGTTGTTACTTAAGAGTTGTGAGGTTGTTCTCATCAACTATTGTATGACACTTGTTTTCATTAACCATCATCTGTTGTGTGTTGGAGGGCAGTCGTCAACATATATTCTTTTCAACCCTGTGTGAGTATGAAGCAAGTGAGATGTGATATTAGCCTACTTGATCTTATGTGCACATATCAAGTGAGATGTAATATTACTTGATCTTACGTGAATATTCAATATAATTTAATAATAATACTTGACAGAGAGTTGCGAAGAAGCCATATTCACAACCTATATACTACTTTTGATGCTGAACAAGAAACTCGTTCCATGTACACCATCAGGAGAAATCTGGATTATATTATAGAGCACATGCAGTGAGTTGAAGTCCATTTATGTTGGCGGCCATAAACTGCTGCAAACAACATATATCAACATCAAATCTACGTGTGTTATAATTATGATGTATAGGTGATGTGTTAACGTTGCATTCCAAGTCATTTATAACGTCACTCGCCCTCAATTAGTGTAACATCATTGCTTAACTCGTATTTCTGAGGTTAAGTTGAAATGAATGTGTGTTGGTGACTGTACCGTACTGTACCCGGGAAAGAGAAGTGTCGCCTGGAGCTGCACCTTGATGTTAAGTTATACAGTGTTATTTAGAAAGATTCGTTGGAGTCACGGATGAAGGGATTCTTGGGGACCTTGAAGAACTCGTGGGACTCAACGGAACGGGACCTGTCTTCACGGGACCTGTCGAAGGAGAAGTCGAAGCTCTCGTCGGTGTCACGTCCGAAAGATTCCCTGGAGAAGAACCTGCTGGGCCTGGAAGGTCTGGAAGGCGTAGAGGGTCTGGCGGACCTGACGGGGGCTGAGGGGCGTCTTGGGGCTGAGGGGCGTCTTGGGGCAGAGGGGCGGGGCCTTGATGGGGCTGAGTAACGGGGAGTCTCGCGGGACACAGAATCATAGCTTGCCTCACCGGAGTACTTGACGTCAGCGATGAAACCAGAGTCACCGTCCACGTAGTAGGTGACAGTCTGGCGGCGACCGTCGGGGAGGACGACGAAGTGTGACCCCTGGGTGTTGTCGCCGTCACGAGTCTCATCTTGACCGAAGTTGTTGCCGGAGTCGCTGTCCTTCACGGCCCAGTCGAAGCCATAGTTGGCCTCGCTCGACTCGATGGACTAGTGCCGGGGAACAGGTCAAAACGTAAATGATAATGAGGGTAATTGAAAAGAAAGAAAAATCATTGATGGTGATTAGGTTAGATGATTAGGATACTACACTACTACAGTTTACTTTTACGGTAGATTATATTGCATCGTTAAAACATGCATGAGGAGGATGCATGTGTATCATTATGTCATGCAAGAAAGAAGCTGTATAATAAATTTCTAGTGTAGGGTGCATCAGAGAGAGAGAGAGAGAGAGAGAGAGAGAGAGAGAGAGAGAGAGAGAGAGAGAGAGAGAGAGAGAGAGAGTTATACTGTGACATTTCCTCTTAATGTGTCACCTTGGAATAAACATTGGAAAAGGTTGGTTGGTCATAATACTCACATTTGAGCCATAGAGTCTGTCAGCCCCGGCCACAGCAACCACCACCAATACCACTAGCACCTGCACACACAACGACAACAAAAATAATAATAATAATAATAATAATAATAATATAACGTCTGGTGTTGCATTATCATAAGCTAAAGACTGTCTGGTATAGCTCTGAGGATGTGATAATGGATTGAAGGTATAGTCTGGTGTAGTGCTAATGGCATGATACACTTTAGGCACGTAGGGGGCTTATCATTTCCTCCAAAGTATGCCAAGAAATTGCCCACATCACCTAAAATAAGATAATCGTTTTTATGGCTCCAAAATTGGCAAGACTTAGCTATCCTCTTAATTAAAGGAATCCACCTTTTGTGTTCAATTTGGAGTCAATGTAGGCCTCCAAACTCAGCTATAAAACACATCCCCTGTATAATTCCGTATGGAGAGGTTCTGTTTCCTGGCATTTCTAGTTTGGAAGAATCAGTAACCTTCCAATTTCCCATAATAGGTTACTCCCCTTAAGGACACTGTGATCGTGTATGAGACTTAGTGGATTCTGATTCCTTCTGACTATGCCACGGAACAAGCTCCTTCCATATAGGTGTGTGTGTTTCGTGGCAATATTTGAAGGACTCGCTAACCTCCAATTTTCTGACTACATCACAGGGTCCCTTAAATGGTTGTTGTCTTCCAAAGTTGATAAAATTTACTAAGGGATGTTCTGTGGGGGCCCGGCAGTAGGTCGTGAGAGGTTTGATTAAATATTTACATTACCAGAAAATAATATCGTACAATTCAGCCGTAAATTTCTGATATAATTCAAAACAGGGTTAGCATTGCAGGAAAGTAATCGATGCCAGGAAATGCTAATCTTACAGCAATAATGATAATAGTAATAATAATAATAATAATAATAGAAATAACAATAACGAAAATAATAATAATAATAATAATAATAATAATAATAACAGTAATAATAATAAAGAATAATAATATTAATTATGATATTGCAGTAACTGCAACAAACTGTGCCGCTCGAAAATAGGACGGTTTAGTCATAGCAGGCGCTGTCATTGCAACAGATTAAACTATGGCGCAAACTCCATTGTGTCCTGAGACAGACGGATGCCAATAATAATAATAATAATAATAATAATAATAATAATGATAATAATAATAATAATAATAATAATAATTAAAGAAAGAAGTATGACCACCATGGAAAATTAATATTGTCTTACATAAACCAAAGCGTAACCTAAAGCATGAAAGATAGTATAGGCGTTTCAAATGATGGAAAATATTATGAAAGAAGACTAAGAGAATTTTCACTTTTAGACCCGACGAACGTAACAAAATTATACAACACGGTCAAATAAATAAATCAAACCATTGCCCAACTCCATGGCAAGCTTCTCTCTCTGACACTTGGGCTTATATATATATTTTTTGTTACTGATGTTTACTTATTGATGTCGTTGTTGATGATATTATTTTCTCTTCCTTTCGTTCTTGACACTGGCTCTTTTCTATTTGATTCGAATGCTGTAGTGTTTTTTTATCATTTAAGTTGAATGTAATTCGTATATATTTGATTTCATTACTGCAGCTGCTGTTATCGTAAAGGAATTCTTATGACACTTTTGTACATGCGGGCTTTTCAACTGGGGAAAACAATTATCTGAAGTCACAGGAAGATATATGTATCAACTATTTATCACTGTAAGGACGGAGAAATGATGACTGTTTTTCACTCTATACTCGTAGTGGGATAACAAGGACAGTCTAATCCTGACATTCACAGTAGGCCAAAACTTGGGACACTTCAATGGGGATATTATCATCATCATCATGGGATAAGGATAAGAATGTGCGAGGTGTGTAGATATATAGAGAGAAGGAGTTGGTCCCTCTCTTTCCTTACCTTAGCGTTCATGACTGTTGTTGTTGTTGTGGGTTGTTGGGTAGGATATGCCAGTATGCTTGCCTGTCCACTGCCCACCCTGGCTTATATATATACACACCTCCCGGCCACCACAGGGACGGGACGGGACGGGTTTTTGCCTCCTATTTAGAGGTGAAGTTTCCATAATGGCCTGGTGACCTAATGATGTAGATTAAATGCAACGTTACAAGGTCACGGATTCACTGGTTATATATTATTGTACGAGTGGACTTGGTGAGTGAAGTAATTAATATTGTCCTGTCTTACTCCTATGTCTGTCTCTCCTGTCCTTCCTTGTCCTGTCATGACTTAAACATCTGCCCTACATGCATTTTCCTGCTTATATTAATTTTCCTGTTTACACTTTTCTTTCCTTGACTCTTTTCTGTCCTTCCCTGTCTTGTCTTGTCTTGTCCTACAGTGAATTATACCTGTCCTGTCTTCCTTTGTCTGTCCTTCCTTGTCCTGTCCTACCTGTCCCGGTTTGCACAGTTGTCCTGTTTTCTTTGTCCTGCCTATATACCCACATATCCTTTCCTCCCCTGTCCTACTTTGTCCTGTCGCTACCTGTCCTGGTTTGCACATCTGTCCTTAATTTTTTTTTGTCCTGCCTGCCCCCTTGTCCTCAACCAATTGCCCTTTTTTTCTTGCCCAAATGTCCTCCCGTTTCCTACATGCTTTACACTTCCATTGTCCTATTTTGGTCTTGGATTTTCCTTACCCACCTCATGCATCTGTCCTAGTAAAACCTTTGTCCTATTATGTTCTAACTGTTGTCAATTTTTTTCACTACTCTACTCTGAACTTTCCTGTATTGTCCTGTATTTTACTAAGTACTGTATTGTCCTGTATATTACTAAGTCCTGTACTGTCCTGTATTTTACTAAGTCATGTATTGTCCTGTATTTTCCTAAGTCATGTCCTGCCTTGTTTTCCTCTCCCTCCCTCCCTCCCATTCCCTGCCTAGTCATTCCGTTTAACATCATAATTATTTTTTTTATATAATCCTTACAGCTTTATTCAGGCCAGTTCTTATTTGTCTTACTTATTCTTTACTACATTAATAAGTGGGTAGGTAGGTAGGTAATTCACTTTTGTTACATTGGAGTGAGTGCCTTGATTCCTCTAAAGTATGCCAAGAAAACAGAACCAGAAAAACATAATTAAGTAATGATGTTCTGCTGTTTCTTGGAATAGTGTGGAGGATTGAGTTGCCCCAGATTTTACCAACACAAAATTTCCCCCTTTTAATCTCGTCTCTCGTGTAAAATAATTCGTCGGTGTTGCTTCTCGTGTCTCTCCTGTAAAATAATTCGTCAGTGTTTTTTTCTCGTGTCTCTCTTTCTTCTGTGTCCAATTCGGATGGAAGTTCTGACGTCTTTACCATATTAATAAATTCACACTTTCACTGGATATCATGCCTGTGTTTTCTGATATTCAAGTTTCCCTCTCTCGTGTTTCTTTCTTGTCTTCTTCTTCGTCTGTTCTTCAATGCTGTTTGCTTGTCTGTCTGTTTGTTGTCATGAAGCTGCGAGTGTGATTCTGTGACTTTATGTTTGTTCACAGATTATAATATATTATTTACTTCACTAAGGTTGTAGGTACAGCTGACAGCATAAATTCGCGTCCATTTTATATACTTAATAATGCTAAATATGACCAGATAGTTGCATTCTGAACCAGTTTTTATTCTAACAACATACGTAATTTGCCATATGAGAACTATATCTGTCATGTCTTTATTAAAATTGTATTACATCATCACTATAACTCATACATACGTAGGTGGAAATGAAGCGAACTTATGCTGCCGACTGTACATACTTTATATATAAAATTTCTCTGTTTATTCGTTTATTCTGTATCAGGCTGTCTGTTGTTTGGTCAGTATGTATGATTTTAATGTTAGTTCTTTAGTATAATTATATCTTGCGCTTCCAGATAATTATAAAATCAATTAATAGTAAGTATAATTATTAGCCATTCCCTGCCAAGTAAAGGGAATAACCAGTTGTAGGCAAATTGGAGCACACGTAGCCCTCCAAACTGCATCAGAAAACACATCCCAATAGTCATATATGGAGGGATTCTTCTGTTTCCTGGGATAGCTTGGAGGAATTATTTATCTCCCAATTCACACAGTTTGCAAGTTACTTTCCTTAAGGGGGTGCTGGAATAGGGGACAGGCTTGGGGGGGGGGTTAAGGGGGTGCTGGAGTAGGGGACAGGTTTGGGGGGGAGGGGGGTTTGGGGGACAGCTTGGGGTGGGTAGAAAGCCTGTCCCCTATTCCCGCACCCCCCAAACCCCCCCCAAGCCTGTCCCCTTACTCCCACATCCCCCCAAAACCCCACCAAGCCTGTCCCCTATTCCTGCACCCCCCTAAACCCCTCCCCCCCTCAAGCCTGTCTCCTTACTCCCACATCCCCACAAAACCCCACCAAGCCTGTACCCTATTCACGCACCCCCCTAAACCCCCCCCGCACCCCCTTAAACGACAGTAGCTCCCGTCTTATCAATCTGACAGCATACCTACCTAAATACCTACTACTTATTGCACCTTTCATCCAGCCAGCCTGTTTGACCGAATGCCTAACTATACATTTCCTACGCTCTGCTTGCCTGCCTGCCTGACCTCCTTCCAACCCTCCTCTGCCCTGCTCTCACCTTCTCCTGCTTGTGTCTGCCTGCCTGCCTGCCTGCTTGATTTACTGTATCTGCTTATACCTGTCCCAATATTTCTCTGCCTATCTGACGACTCGAAAAAAAAAAATAAAAATAATAATAATAATAAAAAAAATAAAAATTGTACATGTATATTCTGTTTATCTGCTGATTCCTATTTCTCTTACCTACATATTTTCTCAGGCTACCTATCCTATACGTGAATAAACTTTGTGTATCAATTTTAATTTCTTTTCTTTCCTCTTTTCCTCGTCATACTTTTCCTACCTTACTTCATTCTCCTACTCCCGCATACCGTCCTTTACTCATACTCATCCTGTCTTTATCCATCCTCCTACTCCCTCATACCGACCTTTTCCTCATACTTATCCTGTCTTCCTTCATCCTCATACTCCCTCATACCCTCCTTTCCTCATACTTTTCCTGTCTTCCTCCATCCTCATACTCCCTCATACCGTCCTTTCCTCATACTTTTCCTGTCTTCCTTCATCCTCATACTCCCTCATACCCACCTTTCCTCATACTTTTCCTGTCTTCCTCCATCCTCCTACTCCCTCATACCCTCCTTCCTCATACTTTTCCTACCTTCCTTCATTCTCCTACTCCCTCATACCCACCTTTCCTCATACTTTTCCTGTCTTCCTTCATCCTCATACTCCCTCATACCCACCTTTTCCTCATCATACTCTTCTTTCTTCATCATAATCATTATACCCTACCGAACCTCCCTCCCTCCCTCTTTTCCTCACCATACCCTCCTTTCCTCATCATATCCTTCCTATCTTCTATACCCACTCTTCATACCCACCTTTCCTCATAATACCCTACCTACCGACCCTCCCTCCCTTCATATACCCGCCCTCCTACCCACCCTCTCATCTGTACCCACTCCCTCATACCCACCTTTCCTCATAATACCTTACCTACCCACCCTCCCTCCATCTATACCCACTCCTTCATACCCACCCTTCCTTCATCTATACCCACTCCCTCATACCCACCTTTCCTCATAATACCCTACCTACCCTCCCTCCATCCTTCTACCCAACCTCCCTCCATCTATACCCACTCCCTCATACCCACCTTTCCTCATAGTACCCTACCTACCCTCCCTCCATCCTCTTACTCCCTCCTACCCACCCTCCCTTCATCTATACCCACTCCTTTATACCCATCTTTCCTCATAATACCCTACCTACCCACCCTCCCTTCATCTATACCCACTCCTTCATACCCACCTTTCCTCATAATACCCTACCCGACCAACCCTCCCTCCATCCTCCTACCCTCCCTCCCTCCCTCTATACCCACCTCTTCTCATAATACCCTACCCGACCAACCCTCCCTCCTCATATCCAAAGGCCCCAATGAGTAATCGGACACCGCGGCCCGATTAAACCCGATAACATTGGAGTACTGAACTTACGACACCCGACCGATAGTGTGGTCGGGTGTTGGGGGGGTGGGGGTGGGGGTACTGAGCAAGGGGAGGGGGGGGGGAAGTTAGGTGGGTAGGTGGTGACTTGGACAACGTGGGGGGGAGGTTAGGTGGGTACTGGGTATGGGAGTTATTAGGTGGATAGGTG
>JAWQEG010003475.1:0-27500 GCA_033782935.1 Petrolisthes cinctipes | reverse complement strand
CAAAGTATGGTTTCCAAGAGCGTGGGATAGACACACATGCAAGGCAGTAAACTGTATTGCCCAACAGAGGGTTAGTTTACACATTGGAGTGGGTAAGGAAGAGTCTCCCTCACAGTTTAGAGTTCAATGGCACGTAAACAAAAACTGTTGCATTATCTGATCTAACCCAACCCACGTTTTCTATGATGAGAGAGAGAGAGAGAGAGAGAGAGAGAGAGAGAGAGAGAGAGAGAGAGAGAGAGGATGGTCTGTTTCGTGTGAGTGGCCGTGACGTGGTCTTTTGCACTCAGAGTTTGCCATTAATGACTAGACACAAGGGTCTGGGTATATCTCATGGTTGGGTTGGGTTGGGTCTGGTCTGGTCTAGTCACTGGATGGTAGGTAAGTCAAGAGCAAAGAGGAAAAACGAACATTATCTTGATCTTACGATAAACATCTCGGGACTAATACACACACACACACACACACACACACACAGGGGAGGAGAGGTAAAGTAAACCCTAGATATATGATGATTAAATTTTATATGATCCCATTTAACACAGGCACAGCAAATCACACAGTCTGTATGTATGGTAAATGGATAACAGAAGCCTTTGAAAAAAATTGTTGGTGGTTTTTCATGAGGAAATGAGTATAAAATGTAGTGGAGAGTAATAGATAAGAGAAGCCTGAGAAAACATTTGTTGTTGGTTTTCCATGAAGGAGGGACTGAGTGTAAAAGGAAGTGGTGTGTACAACTTTCTAATTATTGTGTATCGAATGGAAGGTTTACAATAGAGGTGGTAGTTTGTGCCTTTCCTCCCACACATGATTAATTTGCCTGAAACTCTTTGCCTGAACTCATTGGACAAGAGGTTGGTTTCCAAATTATACGCAAAATAATCTGGATGAAAATGACCCACACAAAAATTTAGTCTCTGCTTTCCAACATTAATAAAAAAAACAGAGGTCACGTTGAAAATGCTGGGTTCAATTGGTTTTCGTGGTGTAGTCAGAAAATTGGAGGTGAATGAGTCCTTCAACTATTGCCACGAAACATCACCTATATGGAAGGAGCTTATTTCGTGGCATAGTCAGAGGGAATCAGAAGCCTCCAATTTTCATACACGATCACAGGGTCCTTAAACTGACTCGCTGTAGACAGTACAGAAGCGATGCCAGATACTCCCCCAACAGAAGCAAAAAAACACATCTAAACACGAACTAATATATCACTTTAGTTCAGAACCAGAATGTGAAGCAAGAGTGAGGTTGAGATTTGATAATTTGCAGATAATGTATTGTAATTTGCTCATAAGATTCAGAAAGGAAGGTGTGTTTAATTAATAAATAAGCTTGATGCTCTTGTCTGTCAGGTTAGTATATCAACATTCCCACTTCTAAGAAAGGCATTGCTTTAGTTCTTGTCAAAATATATGTCAAATGTGTGAAAGGTTGGTGAGAAGTGCCTGGCCAGATGTGTGTGTGTGTGTGTGTGTGTGTGGTGTGTGTGTGTGTCTCTGTCTCTCTCTCTCTCTCTCTCTCTCTCTCTCTCTCTCTCTCTCTCTCTCTCTCCTGTGTGTTTGTGTGTGTGTCTCTCTCTCTATCTCTCTCTCTCTCTCTCTCTCTCTCTCTCTCTCTCTCTCTCTCTCTATCTCTCTCTCTCTCTCTCTCTCTCTAGCCGGCGCCCGTTTTCATGTCATAACTCCTTCAGATATGCAAATGAGGAGGCTGGATGGTGAACGGTCTACACAATGAGGTAGAGGTGTGTGTGTGTGTGTGTGTGTGTGTGAGTGCTGCGCAAGATTTTCACCGTTGGATATTACACACACAAACACACACACACATACACACACACACACGTACTTTACATACCCACCCACCCACCTACTTACCTCCCTACGTACAGTCTCCTCCACTGCCACGTTCATCACTCCAGCGTAATCAATGTTTGTACCCAATAAGGTGTGAACCGACAGTTTTGACTCGTGTATTTGCAATTCATGCCAGTCCCAGTGCTAGTAGGGTGAGGGTAATGGAGGGGTGTAGGCATGGGAGTGGTGTGGTGTTGTACGGAGGCAAGTTAACGCCGGGACTGTAAACCATAATTCTGTATATACTATAATATACGTCAACTATATAAATAACATGACATTGGTAGACCAGAACATTGTGGTGGTTAAGAAAGTCCTTTGTTAGTGTTTGTTATCAGTATACTATGCACTCAAAAGGTAAAATAAATGCTGGTTCGTAAGGCAGTAGCCAGTCTCAGCCAGATATCTCTATGAATGTTTAGTATATGTCAGCGATCAGCAACGCATCATGACTTTAATTAATATGACATGTTCTGCATCATAACGTTGTGACGGTGATGTGAGAATGATAGATAATGTATTTTATAATATGACAATTACAACTTACCTTGCCCTGTTAATTTATGATCTCGTTGGTTGGCTGCAGCGAAGAACAAAAAGTCGGGGATTAATTCCCCGTTTAGGCCTCAATCACCACGCACATAATAAATTTTTATGTTAAGGGTTCTTCCCGATATATATGTATTTATATAGATAACAAATCTACTGGTGCATTTAAACAACCAATTGCAAATTTCTATATTTATTCAACTCCAGTATGCCAACATGAATAAATTAATTTCACACACACACACACAACTCACGCTCACGCAACGCTAACTAGCTACTCGCTCTCGTTACCTCTCGTTCGTATACGTGACGATAGTCTAGCTTACGTTAACACTGTAGTAATTCTATCAATTGTTACGCGAGTTGGAATATTTTCTAATGTCTCACACTTTAGAGTCTCACAACACACTCGTAATTTTCTTCAAAGATCCAGCTTCCCCCTCACCTAATTTAGTCACTGAACCAGCGTCAATGCAACTAGTCAGTATACAACTGTAAAGCCTTGTGAAATCGTGTAATATACAACGAATTCGGCGTCTACGTGATCACTAGGCAAGGGCAGCTGACGATACGAGTGTGTTCCTTCCTTCAAGTGTGTCTTGTCCCAACTGACCCCAATTCTTCCTCCTTAACTGGTTCAAAATTTCTCTGACTCCTCCTCCTATCTTTGTTCGTTTTTCCTAACTGGCTACGATTTACATTGTACCCACTTATACTTGAGTTATACCTGCAATTTCAATTTACCTATGGCGTGTTAATAATTCCCGATAATTCCCCTCCACTTCACGATCATTTACAATACCATAAATTACCCTGGTAGCATAATTTATCAATACAAGATGTACTTAATGTACGAACACCTATAGGACTGAATGTGGCAAATTCAGTTGAAACCCAGCCTTCCTGACCCTTTTCTAATTACCTGGTCTATTTTTGGATACTACCAGCGGATTAAGACTACCTGCAGATTAAGACTAGCTGCACCCATCAACCCACTCCTGTCTCCTTTGTCTCATGAATGGAATATTCCAGAACACTCCCAGTATGGAATCTTCCAACTCTCTGTAATTCAAATTACGTCACGAGTATTATGTCTGACTCGTGACATTCGCCCACACAAAGAGACATTGCTCTATGCAATGTTTAATAGATTCGTGAAGTGGTAACGACGCCTTTGCATGTATAACTTTTACAATAACAATTCATCCACACTTCACTTATTCTTGTATGTGTCAATTACTATCACCAGTTACGTGTTCATTTTTGCCAATGAGTGGAAAACTCCCAACAGTTACTTTAGCTTTTCAATCTTAGGAAGAAACTCCGAGACAAGAATGAATGTACCTGGTAATTTCTGCTCAGTACAATTTGTACACATTTAAGCAATATATAAGTGTGGTGTATGTAATGCATTGTGTATTTGTTACATAATATGTAGGAAATGCAACAATATCTCTGGAAGGCAATACATATATTAGTAAATTATCCGAGCCTTGGATCAGAGTAAACCGCTAGAATCTGTGTCTTGGATAAGGTTACACAAAATACTGCAATAATAATTCTGGAAGGCAATATATTGTTAGTAAATTATCCGAGCCTTGGACCAGAGTAAACCGCTAGAATCCGTGTCTTGGATAAGTTGCACAAAATACAATACATATAACATCGGATTTTTTTTCCCCAATTCTAGGAACCCCCTTGATCTGAGTCGCATAAGACTCGTGCTCGTTGCGCTCGGAGAGGTAACAATTACGAGCAATTCGACCCGGAGGATATTTCTGCCAGTCGATCTACGCATGAATATTTACTCGGTTAACACTAATTAACGAGTAATTTGACCCGGAGGATACTTCTGCCGGTCGATCTTCGCATGATACTAGCTGCTTCCATGTCATTAATTTCCTTACGTACTGTATCAATCAGCCGTACAGGAATAGGATATGGTTTCACCCTCACTGGTGTGTCGCTCGTAAGCTGTATCTCATGACAGGCTACGTTAGCAACAGCAGGCCTGTCAGAGAACACACGTGAATATTTTGCCAGTACCGCATTGACTCTTGCAAGCTGGTCTGGTCTTAAATTCTCCGAAACGGAGACCTCAGCCACTGTCTCACCTTGACGAGCTTCAGCCGTCTGGGGAGTATATCCCTCGTCACCCTCGGGAATTACCACAGCAGCGCTAACCATGTCTACTGCTGGGGAAAAATGACCACGGACTAGACTTAACACTTCACTCTGTTCTGAGGTGATGTTACAACAGCCTGCCCCAAATGTGGTAACAATGGAAGTACACCCCTGTTGGGTGGTGTAATATTCCTTAAGCATATTAATATGGAACCGCTTGGCTTCACCTTTGATTTTAACTATGTAGTTAAGGTCATTCACCTTCTTGACTACTTCAAAGGGACCCTTCCACTGAGCCAACAACTTATTATGAGCTGTTGGTAACAGAACGAGACACTTCCCCCCTACCTGTAGCGTTCGGAGCTTAGTTTTCCTATCATAGTAGGACTTCTGAATCTCCTTTGCTTTAGATAACTCCTGCTTTGCAATCTCGCAGGTTTGCTGTAATCGTTCTGCCAAATCAATTACATAAGAATAAGTGGTTTTCACCACGGGATCCGATTCCTCATCGTCCCAAAGTTCACGTAGAACCTGAAGTGGTCCTCGAGCAGGTTTACCATACACTAACTCGAATGGACTAAATTGCAACGATGCCTGAGGTGCTTCGCGATACGCGAACAGTAGTGGCGAGATATACCTGGACCACTCCCTAGGTTGTTCTACTGCCATCCTCCTCAACATTTTCTTGAGAGTACCATTAAACCTCTCACACAACCCATTACACATTGGATGATAAGGTGTTGTCCTCAACCCTTTAACTGAGAGTAATCTCCACAATTCCTCCATCATAGCGGAGGTAAATTGACTGCCTCGATCGGACAATACCTGCTTTGGTATGCCGACACGACAGAATATATCCAACAAGGCTTCAGCCACTGTAGTGGCTTCAATATCACGCAGAGGCACTGCTTCAGGCCATCTGGTCGCGAAATCCACACAGGTAAGAATATACTTGGCACCGTCCGTAGCCCTCGGAATAATCGGTCCAACAATATCAACCGCTACTCTCTCAAATGACTCTGAGATAAGCGGTAGAGGATTAAGAGGTGCGGGCTTCACCCGACCCCTGTCACACGTTTTCTGACAAACGTCACATGACCTCAACAATCTCCCTATCTCTCTCCCCATACCTGGCCAATAGAAATGAGACTGAATCCTATCAATTGTTTTCCTCATCCCCATATGACCCCCTAATATAGAATGATGACCCAGGGTAAACACAGCCTGTCGGTATTTCTCTGGTACGAGAAACTGAACCCTCTCTTCCCCATCGGGGTTTACTGTACGTCGGTAAAACCTGTTTCTCCTCCTGACGTAACTGGTTACAATACCATGTCGATCTCTACTGTCACCCTCAAGTGCCTGCTTGCGAACAAGTGCCAATGAAGGGTCACTTGCTTGCTCTGCAATTACGTCCTCGCAATTGACGAGGTCGGCGGCAGTCGTCACTTGAAGTGGAACAACTGTTTTCTTCGCATGCGTCATACCCCTGGTTACAGCAGCTGCACCAGTCTGTGTGGAAACTTCCACTGAACACGCATTCTTAACCCCTGGTATATTCCCTATTACCAAATCTGACACAGGATTTTGCATGACTGCTGCAATTACCTGGCCTGTATAGAATGGACTCTCCACTGCAACTTTAGCAAGAGGATAGAGCCTCCTGGTACCATCAATCATAGTGATAGTTACCTGCTCCCCTGTAAAATCATTAGAAGCAACTAAACCATCAGCGACACAACACCCCGATGACCCATTATCTCGAAAGACTTCAACAGATATCCCGTTAACCATCCCGGGACAAATATGAAAACCAGACTTACCTTTCGAGACTCCTGTCGCGTTTAGTCACAATTGATGAGGTTCGTGAACCGACTGAGGCACTCGTGGTTCTACACTAGGTTGAACCACCACAGATGAATACTGGGGTTCACCCTGTGTTGCAGCTGCCGATCGCTGATAATAACCTTTATTTCCCCCGTGGTTATTACTATTTTTCCAGTTACTTTTTCCTTGGTAACGGTACTGATTGGACTGCTGCGAATAGTGATTATTACCTTGTTTCTGGGTGTGATTAAAATGAGGGTTAGGTTGCGGACGAACAATTTGACTCTGCTGCTGTGACTGATTTTTACTCGACTGGTTATATGAAACAGCAGAGTTCTGAGAAGGCTTATCCGACTGATTAATTTTCTTATTAGGCTGAATCCGCGTGTGGTAACCATACGCGGTAAAATGTGCGTCCGACATATCCACCATCGTTTGCAACATTTTCACCTTGTTGGTTTTCAGCTGAGCCGACAATTCTGGAGGGCAAGACTTCTCCAGCTGTGTACGCAGCAACAAGTCTTTTACCCCCTCCAACGTCTTAGGTGTTTCGGCCTTATCTAACCACTGATCCAGGTAACTGGTCAGACGTGCACTAAACTGTGCAACAGTCTCCTTATCCTGTAAGGATGCACGCCAGAACTGATTCCTAGCGTCATCGACCGTCAACCCGTACGCCTGTAATAAAGCCTTTTTCATGTTCTCATAGTCTCTGGCGGTACTGTCGAGTCGGTGGAGAATACTAAGTGCTTTTCCATCGAATAAATTAATAAACTCGAGCTTCTTTATATCATCATTTAATCTATAAGTGTCTGCAACCATTTCGAATCGCTCAATAAACGGCTCGATATCGTCTCCCTCTACGTATTTTGACAGCTGTAACCTTGGGGTCACGGTGGTTGAGCTTACACCCTCACTTCCACTCGAGCTTTGACTTTCACTCGCACGTAATTTCAGTTCCAATACTTCCTTTTCATGTTCCCATTTCAATTGTTCTTGCTCTCTCTGTTCCCTTTCATTTTCTCTTATGGCCGCCCTTTCAAGTCTTTCTTCCTCTTGGCGGGTTTTAACGTACACTTGAAGTTCGGCCTTACCTTCAATTCCCAATAGTTGAGCCTCTCCCAACAATTCTTGTACGGTAGACATTTTTAATTTATTTTCTATCGTTTCGGTTGCCTTAATTTCTGGACAGTTATGACTATCTACTCGTGAAAGTGTGCGCGTGTGTGACTGGAGTTAATACAACGCTCAGGTCCCTACGTTCGGGCGCCAAATATGTGACGGTGATGTGAGAATGATAGATAATGTATTTTATAATATGACAATTACAACTTACCTTGCCCTGTTAATTTATGATCTCGTTGGTTGGCTGCAGCGAAGAACAAAAAGTCGGGGATTAATTCCCCGTTTAGGCCTCAATCACCACGCACATAATAAATTTTTATGTTAAGGGTTCTTCCCGATATATATGTATTTATATAGATAACAAATCTACTGGTGCATTTAAACAACCAATTGCAAATTTCTATATTTATTCAACTCCAGTATGCCAACATGAATAAATTAATTTCACACACACACACACAACTCACGCTCACGCAACGCTAACTAGCTACTCGCTCTCGTTACCTCTCGTTCGTATACGTGACGATAGTCTAGCTTACGTTAACACTGTAGTAATTCTATCAATTGTTACGCGAGTTGGAATATTTTCTAATGTCTCACACTTTAGAGTCTCACAACACACTCGTAATTTTCTTCAAAGATCCAGCTTCCCCCTCACCTAATTTAGTCACTGAACCAGCGTCAATGCAACTAGTCAGTATACAACTGTAAAGCCTTGTGAAATCGTGTAATATACAACGAATTCGGCGTCTACGTGATCACTAGGCAAGGGCAGCTGACGATACGAGTGTGTTCCTTCCTTCAAGTGTGTCTTGTCCCAACTGACCCCAATTCTTCCTCCTTAACTGGTTCAAAATTTCTCTGACTCCTCCTCCTATCTTTGTTCGTTTTTCCTAACTGGCTACGATTTACATTGTACCCACTTATACTTGAGTTATACCTGCAATTTCAATTTACCTATGGCGTGTTAATAATTCCCGATAATTCCCCTCCACTTCACGATCATTTACAATACCATAAATTACCCTGGTAGCATAATTTATCAATACAAGATGTACTTAATGTACGAACACCTATAGGACTGAATGTGGCAAATTCAGTTGAAACCCAGCCTTCCTGACCCTTTTCTAATTACCTGGTCTATTTTTGGATACTACCAGCGGATTAAGACTACCTGCAGATTAAGACTAGCTGCACCCATCAACCCACTCCTGTCTCCTTTGTCTCATGAATGGAATATTCCAGAACACTCCCAGTATGGAATCTTCCAACTCTCTGTAATTCAAATTACGTCACGAGTATTATGTCTGACTCGTGACAAACGTTAATGATAGTTACTGCTCAAAAGTAAATTGTATTGAATGTAGAATTTGTAAACATTACAATATTCCTGAAACATATAGGCTACCACATCAAAATCAGGCCTCATAAATTTCCATAGGTTCTAGTTATTGTCCAAGGCTTTATTTTCTGTCAATTATAACAGATTTCATCATTATACGAGCATTGTGAACATTGGTAATATTCTCATGACTGTTGATATTTTACGACGAACTTTGACAGCTCCGACCGAGGTAATATTCCATCATTACACATTGAAGTTTCACACACTTCAGTTTTTGACATGACTAAGCGGTTATAGACGGATTGAGTGAAGATACCAACACATATTAATACATTCAAAGTTAATGTCGCAAATGCCTTGGAGGTCATTTTTTTTTCTCTCTCTCTCTCTCTCTCTCTCTCTCTCTCTCTCTCTCTCTCTCTCTCTCTCTCTCTGTGTGTGTCTCTTTCTCTCTCTCTCTCTGTCTCTCTCTCTCTCTCTCTCTCTCTCTCTCTCTCTCTCTCTCTCTCTCTCTACATATTAATTGGCCTGTACTGTTGTGACACTCGCTAAGCCAAGTTTACTTACGAATTTATATTTTTACTCGCATAATAGTGTCATGGTCTGAACTCGATTGATTTAATTAAGTAAGTGGTTTTGTGTAATTGAAGTATTGTAAAACACATAATTAGGTTCAAGGTAATCTGTATCAACGTGAAACATCAGATTATTAACTTATGTATACTCTAAGTCAACCAACACCTTGAAGGTCAACTGTATTAATCAACTCTGATCTCTCTCTCTCTCTGTCTCTCTCTCTCTCTCTCTCTCTCTCACCCATATCCACCTATCTCCGTCCCTGTCTCCCTTCTCTCTCTCTCTCTCTCTCTCTCTCTCTCCCTCTCTCTCTCTCTCTTAATTATATTATTTATGTTTCCATCCTCAACCAATCCCTTTATGAACACAGAGTAATGTGAACAATAAAGGCTGTGAAAGGTTCACTAAGTTATGAAAAATATAATTTTTATAATGAATTGGAATTGACAATAAACAACTTATACACCACTGTTCATAATGATCATCAATTGTTGGACATTGTTTTATTGACAAATCTGTGTCATCGTCACATAATAATTACCATATTGCAATTACTAACTTGGAGGGACGAGCCAATCTTTACTTGTGAGACATAATGTTGGTGTGGAATGTAATAGTAACTCGGTGATGTGCTCAAATTCCACACTCGAAATATTTTTCTTACTTGCCGTAACTATCATTAACGTTATGATGTAGGATATGAAATTACAACTCCACCATGTGTTACTATAAATTATCTTTAAACCGAGACTGAACATTCATAAAAATAGCACCTGAACGAAACGACTGCATTACTGCTTAATTAAATACAGTGCCAGCCCAACCCTGCCTCCATAGAACACCACACCACACCCAAACCCCCACCACCCCTCAATCAACCTCAAGCAAATTATGAAACAGAATAAGCCTTGTAATTACTTCACTAGTATGTCAAATGACCAGGATACAAATTATGGATTGCGAGTGTACTGTACAGTTGGCTCCACTTCCACGTTTACCACTTAGCGTTGCCAGTGTTGAGCCACACAGACATTTGAGTGCCGTACCACGTGTGATCATGATGTGAGCCAATCACTACCGAGTGAGATGGAAAGTGGGGTTAGGTTGGAGAGGAAGAGCTGCAACAATGTTCGAGTATTATTATTGGTGAGGGTGAGAATTATTACAGTAAGCACCTGAGGTTATAAAGCAACAAAGTCGACTGTTACTTTTAGTTATCTTCTGGTAAAGAAATCCAAGTGTAATGTTACATATCAAAGGATTTTCTTTAATATGGTAAATTGATACAAACTTTATGTAGTAATACAATTCACACGCCAGCAATGACTGATTATTTAATTATTTCTATATTTGTGAGTCATATAGTAATTTTTACCCAGCCTGTTACTAGGAAAGAGAAGAGGAATAATCATTACAATAACATTCATTAACTTTAAAGGTCGTGTCCGTGCAACTTTCATAATTAGAATTTTGTTGTCGCTATAATTAGAATTTTATCGTCGCTCTGGTTTGTTGTGGTAGATAATTGTAGAGTTGGAAGTGAGAGTAATATCTATCTATCTATCTATCTATCTATCTATCTATCTATTGCCAGACTCGTTAATCCCCGAAGGGGTGGCCACAAATGAATCGCCTCCATGAACCCCTGTTCCCCATTAACTGGCGTCCCTCCTCCCACCCCATACCACTCTCCCTCACATACCGAATCCGAGGCAAGTCATTGTTTTTTGTTGCAGTCCTATTTGTTACGGGGGAGGGCCGCAAGTCCAACCGCCCAACCTTTTTAGTAGCCTTTTACGACACGCACAGGATGCGTGAGGCATATTCTTCCCTTTACCAAATGTGAAGGACCCCTTACCCCCAGGGGGTAATATGAAGACGATAAATGTTCCTTTAATAGCTTTTGTATTGAATTTACATGTATTTATATATAGTCAATATTGCAGCGTGAACATTCACACGCGGCTATGCCAACTGAACACATTCATCCGGCTTCCTTCCCTTGTATAGTGAAGTAAGTATTAGGAGTTTCCTAATTAGGGATGATAAAGAAATGAATGTCACTCCTAAGTATGATATGCAATGGATGAGTTTGAACATCTTGAAGTAATTGAAGAGGAAGAAAGAAGACCACACTGATCATAGAAGATATGATAAGAGAAGACAAGGGAAGCAAAGGAGGAACAGTAAGCATGGAGGATAAAACATATATGAAAGGACAATTGAAGATTTAAGGAGACTGACTTGAGTCCACAGGGGTACCAAACCTATTAATGTATCTTAAACGAGTTAAAATATTACTATATTATAAAATCTAACCTTCCACCACCTGCTAGAATCTAGATATTGTAAAATATTACAATTAAGCTCATTTTATTACTCACCATCAGTCAAGTTATTTTCTGATTAATTTCTTTGTGTTACTGGTTACCAAAGGAAAGTGATTTGTAGTGGAGAGTCTTATTAAGGGAGAAGTACAGTGTTGGCAAATCTGGAGAAACTGATTCTTCCAAACTATTCCAGGCAACAACAGGATACCATTAATTTTCTTCCTCTGGGTCTGTTCCCTGGCATACTTTGGAGGAATCAAGGCACTCCAATCTATCAAAAGTATACCTACCCCTTAACTACCCAATGATAACTCTGTCTCTTCTCCCTCACCATCTCTCCCCCTCCTCCCTCACCATCTCTCCCCCTCCTCCCTCACCATCTCTCCCCCTCCTCCCTCACCATCTCTCCCCCTCCTCCCTCACCATGTCTCCCCCTCCTCCCTCACCATCTCTCCCCCTCCTCCTTCACCATCTCTCCCCCTCCTCCCTCACCATCTCTCCCCCTCCTCCTTCACCATCTCTCCCCCTCCTCCTTCCCAGCACTCATTCAATCTACTCCTTCATTTTCCCTCCTCACTCTCCTTCTCTCTGGTACAATAATTAAGGGGAGGGTTTACGTTAGATCCATTAGAGCGCCTTGATTCCTCCAAAGTATGCCAGGAAACAGGACCAGATGAACAAAAGTAATGGTCGACTGTTGCCGGGAATAGTTTGGAGGAATCAGTATCTCCAAAATTATGATGTGGGTAAGATAATTTGGTAACAAGTTTATGAGAATATTATGAGATTTTTTTTACATAAGGGTTTAAAATCTAGCAAAATAAATACAATCTGATGGAAGGGAATAATTCGACAGTAAAGGCTCCTCCTCCTCCTCCTCCTCCTCAAATGGCATCAACAATTTATGATCTCCCTGTGAATTTCAGTTTTTAATCCAATATTGACTGAACATCCCGCAAATATCAAAGAGTAAATTGAAGGGGTCGAGATCATCCATTTCTGACACTGGTACGTACAGTTGCCCAAGAAAAGACTGCAACCAAATTTTATCAATGGATCACTCAGAACCTACGACCTTTGTATTTGATGGATGTTATTGGCTTCAGCTAATTATATTCATCCTTAAAATGGTTATAGGTTCTGAGTGATCCATTGATAAAATAGGAGTGTTTTCTTTGGAGCAGCTGCCAGATATATTGCCACACACCAGCAAATTTGGTTGCAGTCTTTTCTTGGGCAACTAACTGTACATAAACACATTGTACACTTGAGCAAGTAGAAAGTGCAACAAAAAGTCTAGCTGTATAAGGCAACATCTGGCAATAATTGTTTGTAGTAAGCCCTCGTATCTTTATGAATGAAACACTGTGAACCCAGAGCCAATGTAAGGTGGAACGTGATTGGCTGAACATTGAGTGGTGGAACGTGATTGGCTGAACATTGAGTGGTGGTGAAAATGTTGTCATATACAGTACAGCCAGATTTTTCTTGCACTTTCTACTTGATCAATTCATACTTTGGATTTTGAAACTGTGCCACAACATCTATTTATTTACATGATGCTATTTATCTCCACGTCACACCTGACTCACATTTTTTTTTTCACTTATCTATTTATTCTTATTTGTTTATTTATTTATTTAATTATTGTATATATATATTTATTTTGTGACTGGATTTTTCGTGTTTTGTTGTTGTTGTTGTTGGTGCTGGTGTTGTTGTTGATGATGTTGGTGTTGGCGTTGTTGTTGTTGTTGTTGTTGATCTTTCTGTAAACATGTCTATGATTCATTCGCTATTGATGGTAAGAATAGAAAATAAATACTTGGTCTGATTCTTTGTCCATTCGTAAGTATTCGTTGATTTAATAATAAGATAGTAAGTGAATTATTGGTTGCAAGTTAGTTAGTTAGTTAGTTAGTTGATAGGTTAGTGATTAGTTAGTGGTCTGTTATAGTCACGATAGACAGGTAGTCCAATAGTGAGTCAGATATTTGAATAGTTTAATGAATAGTACTACTGTAGTTTCATAGTGAGATATTTGAATAGTTTGTGGAATAGTACTGTAGTTTCATAGTCAGATATTTGAATAGTTTATTGAATAGTACTGTAGTTCCATAGTGAAGTAGGTATATGAATAGTTTATTGAATAGTACTCTAGTTTCATAGGTAGGTATTTGAACAGTTGTTAAATAGTACTGTAGTTACATAGCAGACACACTGGTTAGGCAGCTTAATTACAGGTTACAGGGTTGAGAAAGAAACACACACACATACACATGAACTACACATACGAGGAAGAACAAATGAGTCGACAAAAACTATATGACCTTATTTTGAATTGGTGGTGAGAGGATTCTGTGAACTCGATCTGCCTCCCCTGGAAACAGCACCATCCCTGTTACACTTACCCTAAGGATCCTGTGATCGTGTATGAGACTTGGTGGTGGCTTCTGATTCCTCCTGACTATGCCACGAAACAGGTTCTTTCTATATAGATGGTGTTTTGTGGTAATGTTTTAAGGACTCATTTATCTCCAATTTTCTGACTACATCACAGGGTCCCTTAAGCAAGCCAGGGATAGCATACTTTTGATACATTGGAGTGCCTTGGGCCCTCGAAAGTATGCCAGGAAACAAAACCAGAATAGCAATAATATCATGGTGTCCTGTTGCTTAGAATAGTTTGGAGGAATCAGTTGCTCCGGATTTACCAACACTGCACTTACTTCCCCGTTAATTAAACCCGATACAATGAAAGTTGAAACAGAAAGTTGTACACTGATCGAGGCCAACTACTGAGAGGGAAAATCACGACGTTTGTAATAAGAAGTTGGCTCTTCTCAGGTTTAATTCAGAGGAGATTCTCTTGTTGGTGAATTGGATGGTCTGTGTGATTCCTCCTCCAGCCTATGCCTCAAAACAGATTCCCTATTAGTACCACTGAGGCCATCTGTTTCCTGGTATAATAGTTTGGAGGAATTAGTGTCCTTCCTATTTACCAACAAGAGAACATCCCCTTGAATAATATGTATATCTAGGTAGAGGGCATCTGTGATTGGAAGGGGTTCTGGACAAGTAAAGGTAACATACACTTTCATTCTCAATTATATTTTTTCTGTTTCTCATTCGTTTTCATGCAGTGTTCTTCCCCTTCTCAATTATGCTTCCTTACCTTCTCAAACACTTTCAAACATTCACACTTACCCACCAATTAACAAAACCACATATAGGATACCTGAAGCGAAACGGAAATGGTAGAATAAACAAAAAACCACACACACAACAACAACAACAACAACAACAACAACAACAACAACAACAAACTGACAGAGGGACGAGCTTCCATGACCTATTGTTACCCAGCCCAACACACACACACACACACACACACACACACACACACACACACACACACACAAAACAGCAACAACAACACACTGAGAGAGGGACGAGTTTCCATGATCTATTGTTACCCACACACACACACACTCTCTCTCTCTCTCTCTCTCTCTCTCTCTCTCTCTCTCTCTCTCTCTCTCTCTCACACATAACAACACACTGAGAGAGGGATGAGCTTCCATGATCTATTGTTACCCAGTCCCTCAGGCAGCTCTCGTTCCTCTTGTTGGCTGGCTGGCTGGGGACGACGAGAAGATGATGATGATGAATGGGAGGCAGGTGTCTGGTTTTTATCGTCGTCATCATCCTCATCAAAAAAAGTGTCATGATTGTCAGCACTTTTATTATTACAAACATCATCATTATCATCACTATCACATACATCATAAGCAGCATTATTATCATCTTCATCATCATTATATGCATCATCATCATCATCATATAAATCATTATTATTATCAGCACTTTTATCATCACAAACGTCATCATTATCATTATCAACATACCTCATCATTATCAACTCATCTTTCTCAACATAAGCATCAATCATCATCATCAGCACTTTCAATATCACAAGCATTATTTATCATTATCACTATCATCTTCATCATCATAAACATCACCATTCTCACCATCATTATCAACACCAATTGAGAGATAGAAAAAAAAAGAAGAGAGATATGGTGGACAAAATAAACGAGTGAATAAAGGAATAATACAGCAGAGATAATTAATGACAACAATTAATCGAATGAAGGAGAGAAATAATAAGAAAATGCAAAATATATAAGAATCTACGTGTCTAATCCAGTTATTCACCAGCCATTTCCTCCCTCCCTCTCTTCATGCCTCCTCCATCCGACCACTTTCTCTTATCCACTTTTTCTGAGGGGCGGGGCGGGGTGGGGTGGGGCTGAGGTTTGTCTGTGGCTCAGGTAGTTCTCGTTCTTTGCATGTTTTCTTTCCCTGTAGAACAAGAGTTAACTAAATCCCACGTCAACTGGAAGGGAATGCAGGGCAGGGTAGGGTAGGTTAAGACAGGGTAGGATAGGGTAGGGTTAGGTAGGGTAGGGTTAAGGCAAGGTAAAGGTATTAAGGTAGGTCAGAAGAAGGGAGAACTGGGGAGACAGAAAGAAATTGGTGGGTCAGGTATTGTTGTTGTTGTTGTTGTTGTTGTTCAAGGTCAAGGGTGTGTGTGTGTGTTTAGTAGAGTGTGACCAGACAAACAGCATCATGATGTATGCAGATGACACACTTGTACAAACCAACCTATATTTATCCCTGGCCTACTGCAACTGAAATCAATACCTATGTCTGTCTATCCAGTAACTTTAGAGGCCTATTAATAATTTCACAGTTCGCTCCCAGTCGATTTATAAACAAGCGTCTACAGGGGAGAAACTGGACTGTGAGATGACTAATTTATTGACTGAGCACTGGCATGATTTAAGCGACTTATCTCTTTAGCAATCTTATACACTTATTATTGGGCTGGTTTATGCATGTGGTGAATCTGTTCTGAGTGATATGGAGGGCTACAGATGCCTCCAAGGTGTGCTGCAAAACAGAATTCAATGTTGGTACACTATGATACCTCTCTGTTTCCTGGCATAGTTTGGAGGAATCATTAGCCGTCCAATTTATCGACTAAGGACGATCCAATTAAGGCTTGAACATGATAATTATAAACTTACTGTGTTGGACGAGATCAGTCCAGCTTCCGTGGCAGGTCAGGTCAGGTCAGGTCAAGAGAAAGGGCTACTGATAATATTATCTTCCTGTCTAGTCTGTCTCCTTTATCGTAATCTCTTTCAGCTTCAAGGGGATCGAAAAGCAGCCAATTAAAATCCCGATGACACGAAATTTCCGGTCTAGACAGGTTCTAATGAGGTGAAGGAGAGGGGACTTGGTGGTGGCATCGAATGTGTCATCTCAATCCACCTGCCAGGCTTCTCTACGCTTTGAGGGGGACGGAGGAGAGGGACTGAGTGAGAAGGGGGACCAAACCAGTGACCCCTACTGTAGTTGATGATATGTGCTTCCTCGTGCATGTAGACTGTCCGGTTAATCAAATGTATCCCCGAATGTGTAAACCTGGCTTGTTCCTCTGCTGATAGTGACGTGTATAATTAAGGTGTTGTCATCTAGTGGGGCAGAAGGGAAGCTACAGTACCAACTTCACCACGAAGCTCCACTGTCTTATCTATAGTGCAACACCCAATAATCTCTCGGGGCCTCACAAGAGTCACTGGCTACTGACAACCTACAGTCCCGAGGTTGAGGTAACAAAAAAAAAAAAAAAAAAAAAAAAAAAAAAATATATATATATATATATATATATATATATATATATATATATATATATATATATATATATATATATATATATATATATATATATATATATATATATATATATATATATATATATATATATATATATATATATATACAGTACAGTCACGTGCACTAATAAATATTCAGGTGTGCTTCGAATACCTATATAGAGAATACCTATGCACAATCAGACCTCCATTGGAATTGCTTCGTTGGTGAATTGGAGTGTTCAAAACTTTAACCAAAGCTGTATATTTATTAGTTCTCGTGACTGTACAGTACATTTCATAATAGTGTTGTATCCTGGAATCACTGCCCACGGGTGAACTATGTGAAAAAAAACTTTGCCTATCATTATACAACTATGTCATTATATTATTCATTTCTGTCAATAAACTAACTAACTAATTCACTATCTATATATGTTTAACAGGATTTCTCTCTCTCTCTTCGGACTAGACCCACTCACTCACTCACTCACCCACTCACTCACCCACTCACTCACCCACTCACTCACTCACCCATCAACACCATTAACACTACAAACTAATCTATTATTTTTTAAACTTTCCATCTGCCCCAGTAATTTCTTCCAGTGTTCTCTCAATTCTATCATTCTATATTTTCTGTCTCAACATAATATTAGCCGCCTGACCTTCTTCTTCACCAACACACTGGGCTGACTAACTCCACGTGTCAGTAGTATACCCAGCCACGCCCACCAAGCACTCTCATTTTATTCTCTATCCTTCTTTGCTTTTACTCGCCTCCCTCCCACGCACTTTGCCTCTACTCGTCTCCCTCCCACGCCCCCTGTGCTTCTACTCGTCTCCTCCTACTCCCCCTGTCTCTACTCGTCTCCCTCCCACGCCCCCTGTGCTTCTACTCGTCTCCCTCCCACGCCTCCTGCCTCTACTCGTCTCCCTCCCACACCCTCTGCTTCTACTCGTCTCCCTCCCACGCCCTCTACTTCTACTCGCCTCCCTCCCACGCCCTCTGCTTCTACTCGCCTGCCTCCCACGCCCTCCTTACCTCACTCTCAGTGCGTGGGTGTGTCAAGGGATGTGGAGGTCGCACAGTTTGGCCTCTGGAAAGTAATTCAAGGTGTTTGTAGTGGTTGGCTGCCCTCACACTCCCTCCACTGCCTCCACACTCCCTCACCTGCATCCACACTCCCTCACCTGCATCCACACTCCCTCCCCTGCCTCCACACTCCCTCCCCTGCCTCCACACTCCCTCCCCTGCCTCCACACTCCCTCCCCTGCCTCCACACTCCCTCCCCTGCCTCCACACTCCCTCCCCTGCCCTCACACTCCCTCCCCTGCCTCCACACTCCCTCCCCTGCCTCCTACACTCCCTCCCCTGCCCTTACACTCCCTCTCCTGCCCTCACACTCTTACTCTGCCCTCACACTCCCTCCCATGCATCCACACTCCCTCCCCTGCCCTCACACTCCTTCCCCTGCCTCCACACTCCCTCCCCTGCCTCCACACTCCCTCCCCTGCCCTTACACTCCCTCCCCTGCCTCCCACACTCCATCCCCTGCCCCCCACACTCCCTCCCTCGCCCCAACAGTTCCTCCCCACTCCACTCCCTCCTCCAACATTTACCCCTCCCATCTACCTATCCCCTGCCCTATATCTTGCTCTTCCTCCCCCCCCCCACTTCATCCTCCTTCCCTCCCTGCTCCCCACCCCCACCTATCCTCCTCCTCCTCCTCCCCCTCCTACCTATTCTCCTCCTCCTCCACACTGCTCTTCCTCCCCACCTCACTTCATACCCTTCCTGCTCCCCACCTACCCTCCTCCTCATCATCCTCCTCCTCCTCCTCTCCCTACCTGTCCTCCTTCCCTCCCTGCTCCCCCCCCACCTATCCTCCTCCTCCTCCCCTTACCTGTCCTCCCCCACCTCACTTCATCCTCCTACCCTTCCTGCTCCTCCTCCTCCTCCTCCCCCCCCCCTACCTATCCTCCTCCTCCTCCTCTTCATCCTTCCCCCCACCTACCTATCCTCCTCCTCCTCTTCATCCTCCTCATCCCCATACCTACCCTCATCCTCATCCCCTTACCTGTCCTCCTCCTCCTCCTCCACTACCTATCCCCTTGCTCCCCCCCCTCACCTACCCTCCTCTTCATCCTCATCCCCCTCCTACCTATCCTCCTCCTCTTCATCCTCCTCATCCCCCCACCTACCTATCCTCCTTCCCTCCCTTCTCCCCCCCCTACCCTCCTCCCCCCCTCCTACCTATCCTCCTCCTCCTCTTCATCCTCCCCCCCCCCCCACCTATCCTCCTTCCCTCCCTGTGGCCAGTATTGTGATGTGCGTGTAGCAGGTCAAGTTTTTCCTCTCCTCAGTAAGTGTAACACATGGTCGGTCAACACCCTCCCTGTCTGGAATTCCTTGACCCCGCCCCGCCCCGCCCCGCCCCGCCCCGCCCTTCCCCGCCCATCAAGGGGAGCAGCTGGCTAGGTGGCTGACTGGGTGGGTGTGTGGCTGGCCCTCGTCTGGACCTGTTGAAATGATAACAAGTAGGGCAGTCTGGGGTGGAGGTCAGGTGGTGGTGGTGGTGGAGGTCAGGTGGTGGTGGTGGTGTTAGTGGTGGTGGTGGTGGTGTTGGAGGGTCAGGTAATGGTGGTGGTGGTGGTGGTGGTGGTGTTGGTGGTGGGTCAGGTGGTGGTGGTGGTGGTGGTGGTGGAGGGGGAGTGGCTGCATGGGAGTGTCACAACTAATTTTCTTCAAAGTCTTAATTAAGCTTAGCCCCTGTGATCGTGTATGAAAATTGGAGGTTTCTCATTCCTCCTGACCATGCCATGAAACAAACTCCTTCCATATAGGTGTGTGTGCTTCGTGGCAATATTAGAAGGACTCATTTAACTCCAATTTTCTGACTACAACACAGGGTCCCTTAATTAAGCAGCAGCGGTGGTGAGTGGTGTTAGTTCACAGTTTGCAATTAAGTCCAATGAATAAATTATCATGAGCTTATTAAAAACAAAATCATAAGGGATTCATTCTTTTACACGCTTAACTTTAAAGGCTTCCCAAACTGCGGTAAAAACAGTCGAACGCTAACCATAGTAAAATATAATTAATGCATTTTATGTGAAAAATATTCTTATAGTTAAAACGCTTAAGGGGATAGTATACTTTTGATAGATTGGAGTGCCTTGATTCCTCCAAAGTATGCCAGGAAACAGACCCAGAGGAAGAAAAATAATGGTATATATCCTGTTGCCTGGAATAGTATGGAGGAATCATTTGCTCCAGATTTACCACCCAAAACAATGTGCTATATATATACCCCCTTAATTAACTCAAACTAAATTATAACTCTACAATACAGGGACAAGTTAGTGCTCTGTATATACTGATATGGAAAATGCTATTGGTTATAAATCATTCAGTAAACCACACACCTTCCTAATTATTAACCTCACATGATAAACTCGATCAATCAACACTTTCCCATAACTCTGATTGATCTATTTATTCATAAGTCTTATATACGCTACCTACTACTTTTTCATAAATTTAGTGAGATCTCAAATGTATCAAATTAATGAGGGAAAAACAACAACACCCTTTGGTAAATTAATGCATGTTATTCATAAGTTTTTTTTTCATAAATTTAGTGAGATCTCAAATGAATCAAATTAATTAATGAGGCAAAAACAACAACCTTTTGTAAATTAATGCATATTGTGATATTCTGTGATGACGTCAATACAAAGTGCATGAAAACACACAGACACCCTAGTAACTGTGTGATTATAAATATACACAGGTGTTCATTATCATCTTCATTATCATATTTATTATCTTCATCATCATCATTTTCATCATAATTATTTTTTATCATCATCATTTTTATAATTATTTTTATCATCATCATTATTTTCATTATCATTATTTTCATCATCATTTTCATCATCATCATAAAATTCATCATCATCATTTTCATCATCATTAGGAATCCGTAACCCCTTTTTTTTTTTCCAACTCCAAGGATATAATAAATAACAGTAATAACAATGAAAAAGGGACAGAACTATACAACCCAGAGAAATGGGTCACAAATATGAACACACTCACATTCCCTTTCCCTTTCCAGCCTGTACACAAAATTAACAGCTGCTCCTCACCATATAATATTATCCACATCCAGGTACATACAAACTCCCATCCTTTATCTTTGGTGAAAGGAGCCATTAAGTGGACATAGTTAACATCGGGTTGCCAGCCCAAAGAAACACTATAAGAGTCGAGACACTTGACTCCTGCTGGCCAATCTTTTCCAATCTTGCCTATCATATATGTACAGTTGGACACATGAATGGGTGGTACAGCCCAGGTGAAAGATATTTGTCCCATTTGAGTAACCAGTGTCTATTATCAGGTACTTGCTTTTAATTACTATCCTCAATACTGACTTCTGCCCCTGATGTCTCCTATTTGGCACTAAGGAAGTTGATATTGGGAGAAATTGACCATCTTTCACTTGGGCTGTACCACCCATTCATGTGTCCAACTGTACAGAAGCTGGTACGCCTCGCTACTTGTGAGATAGATACAACAGGAATGAAAGTGAGTAAAAGTTATAGTTTGTTGACAAGCAGACAGTAATAATATTTTACTGTCTGCCTGTCAACAAACTAAATCTTTTTCACTTTCCTTTCTTTTGTAGCTGTACCTCACAAGTAACGAGCCATACCAGCTTCATGTGTGGCCAACTGTACAACTTCTTTTGCTTCACCAGTATAATAATAATGATAATAATAATAAAAATATAAATAATATAATAATACTAATACTAATAATAATACTAATACTAATACTAATACTAATACTACTACTACTACTACTACTACTACTACTACTACTACTACTACTACTACTACTACTACTACTAATAATAATAATAATAATAATAACAATAACAACAACAACAATAATAATAATAATAATAATAATAATACATATGCTCTTTCCTATGAATTTACAGGACCTTTACTGATATGAGTCACCGAAGAGAATGATAACAAAAGTGAAAGTATTGCTGGGAACTGTACGGTACTAAGGATTTATGTGTCCAGCTGTACGGTACAGTTGGCCACAGGAATTCTTACACAGGCTATATGGAAAGAGAGGTCATTATTCTGGAAGTACTGCAATGAATGGTCTACCAAGTCACTCGGTGATTGCAAAACTAAAAAAAAATAATAATAATGTTGTATTTCAGTCACCTAGTCACCTTAAATTTTCTATGTCATGAGCCCTTAAAAATGACAGCATGTGTACGAATTTCTGAGGCCGACTGTACATACCTACAGTCGCGGACAATAATATTCATCCACATAATACTCGTAAGATTAGCGTTTGATAGCTTAATTCACTCTATTCGTTAACTGAGAAACTTTCCAATAAGTAGTAGGTTAATTAAGCAGCCTCTTCTAGTTTACTACAAGCAGCTACTCACTATTCAATACAACAATAACATTATACAGTATTTATGGGCACGTGTGTGCAAGCATTAATCAGCAAATGGTTTGAGTTCCCTATATGTGTAATGAAACTTATGTCCACCACGACTGTAAATTACGTCTCAAGGGGCCAGTCAGAGCAACACTTTGATTTTAGAGTGTGTGTGTGTGTGTGTGTGTGTGTGTGTGTGTGTGTGTGTGTGTGTGTGTGTGTGTGTGTGTGTGTACTATCAGAGACAAAAGTAGTGTCACTGTCTTGTCCGATGATTTGATATAACTCGTCAAACTTAATGAAAGCCTCACCACAGTAATGTTTGGGCCCTGTTTGGTTAGATCTGTACCATAATTATATTTTCACCAATTTTCACGACGACACCAGTTTTGTCTTTGATAGTACTGTACGTGACCAAGGCCAGCCTGTGTTTATGGAGAGCCTGCTGGGAACAAGAGGTCATAGTATTGTACGTGATGAGTCGCCTCTTCTTACCTTACTGCCCTTCTACCCTCAAGTGAACTATATAATATTATCACAGGCGTCACCTTGTAAGTAATCCATCCATCCATCCATCTGCGTTGACAATTAGATTAAGGGGAGAACTTTTTATCTTTTATTAACATATATATATTTTTTTTATTCGAGGGCTAGTGAATAATAATAATAATAATAAAAAAAAAGCTGAAAAGGTGAAAATCCAAAGCAAAAATCAGCCTCTGTAGCTTTAATTAAGGGGAGTGGTGGTGACCTGTTGTGGGAAATTGGAAGGATACAGGTTACTCCAAATTACATCATGAAACAGGTACCCTTCGCTTAGTAACACTGGGGTAAATTGTTTCCTTGGATAGGTTGGAGGAATCAGTAGACCTCTCTAAACTTATAACAAGAAGGCGTGTCAGCATCCAGTCTTCGTTCCCTTATGTCTGGAAATGAGATCACAGGTGCATGGAAATAAATAAAGTGATAAGAACACAGGTAATTACAGCCAGACACCCACTGCAGGGAAGATGTGGGTCAGGGAGTGTGTGAGGATGAAGGTGGTGCTGGTAGTGGTAGTGGTTGAAGGGGAAAAAGTGGTGGTGTTGGTGGTTGGTGGTGGTGGAAATAGTGGTAGTTGTGGTGGTGGTAGTTGAAGGGGAAAAAGTGGTGGTGTTGGTGGTGGTGGTGGTGGTTGGTGGTGGTCGACGAGGAAATAGTTGTGGTGTTGGTAGTTGTGGTGGTGGTGGTTGAAGGGGAAATAGAGTGGTGTTGGTGGTTAGTGTTGGTAGGTGGATACAAAAAGTGGAATTGATGATGGTGGTAAATTTTGGTGTTGGTGGTGGTGGTGGAAGAAATTAATAGTGATGGTTGGTGGTCGAGTAGTCGAGTAGTAGTAAGTAGTAGTAGTAGTAGTAGTAGTAGTAGTAGTAGTAGTAGTAGTAGTAGTAGTAATAGTAGTAGTAGTAGTCCATAAAGTTATCACTGTACATAATATATAAACAAAGTCAGTGCCCCCTGTGAAACGAATAGAATTTAGAAGTGTATATTTAATTTCATGCTAGTGTCTCTCTCTTTTATTCTAAGTCATTCTCTCTCATTCAGATGGTTGTCTCTCTGTCTGTTTATATACCATTTGTCTGTCTACGTGTCAATTTGTCTGTCAGTCTTTTTTTCTCTCTATCTATCTATCACTCCCTCTCATTCCCACTCTCCAACTTGTCCCCTCTCTCTCCCTCATGGTATGTTCAAATATAATACAATAGTCAAAAAGGACCCTGTGATCGTGTATGAAAATTGGAGGCTTCTGATTCCTCCTGACTATACCACTGAACAAGCTCCTTCCATATAGGTGTGTGTGTGTTTCGTGGCAAATATTTGAAGGACTCATTTACCTCCAATTTTCTGACTACATCACTCACATGCAGGGTCCCCTTAATGAGTTACAATTAATTATCTGAGAGTAAATGAACAACGATAACACTTCAATTCAATTACTCCTTTACTCTTCACTAACTATATTTGCAACTGTTTGAAATGGGGACAAACCTCAATGAATATTTCCTTATTATATATACAAAAAAAAAAAAAAAAAAAAAAAAAAAATCTAGAAGTCATAATTATACCAGTATACATTTTTCCAGGAATAACTTATAAACTCTCTGTTTTATCTATATTAACTAACCTTCATGCATGTACACAGTGTTATCTGAGGATGGCCTGGTAACCTCTGCAAAACAAAAACAATAAAACAGTTAAACGAGGATGAAAAATATATATATATGCCACATGGTTTGTAATTTACACCTGGATGACTGAGGTTTGCCTGTGTAAATAATTATAAATAGTTTTGGTGGCATTAGTTGAGAAGATAATTATTTTCTAATATTGAGAGTCATGGCTTAAGGGGGTGCGGGAGTAGGGGACAGGCTTGGGGGGGAGGGGGTTTTGGGGGGTGCGGGAATAGGGGGGACAGGCTTGATTGAGGTGGGTAGAAAGCCTGTCCCCTATTCCCTCACCCCCTAACTCCCCCCCACCCCTAAGCCTGTCCCCCTACTCCCGCCACCCCTAAAACCCCCCCAAGCGTGTCCCCTACTCCCGCACCCCCCTAAACCCTCCCTCAAGCCCGTCCCCCCTATTCCCGCACCCCCTTAAGTGAAATAAAAAAAAATTCTTGGACACCAGAATTAAATAATCAGAGAAGTTTGCAAAAGTCATCACTCGTTACTTAATTAAGGGGGAAATTTTGTGTTCGTAAATCTGGAGCAACTGAATCCTCCAAACTATTCCAAGCAACAGAACTCAATTATTTTTGTTCTTCTGGTCCGGTTTCCTAGCATACTTTGGAGGAATCAAGGCACTCCAATGTACCAAAAAAGAATTACCACCTTAAGGGACCATATGATGTAGTTAGAAAATTGGAGTTATATGAGTCCTTCAAATATTGCCACGAAACACCAACAATATGGAAGAAGCTTGTTTCGTGGCATAGTCAGGAGGGAATCAGAAGCCTCTAGTTTTCATACACGATCACGGGGTACTTAAATGTTACCCACCTAACTAACTAATCCACCTAACTAACTAATCCATCTAACTAACTAATCCATCTAACTAACTTACCCACCTAACGAATAACTAACTATTCCACCTAACTAACTAATCTATCTAACTAACTAATCCACTTAACTAACTAATCCACCTAACTAACTAATTCACCTAACTAACTAATCCACCTAACTAACTAACCCACCTAACTAACTAATCCACCTAACTAACTAATTCACCTAACTAACTAATCCACCTAACTAACTAATCCACCTAACTAACTAATCCCACCTAACTAAATAATCCACCTAACTAACTAACCCACCTAACTAACTAATCCACCTAACTAACTAATCCACCTAACTTCAGTAACTATTCCACCTAACTAACTAATCCACCTAACTAACTAATCCACCTAACTAACTTATCCACCTAACTAACTAATCCACCTAACTTCAGTAACTAATCCACCTAACTACAGTAACTATTCCACCTAACTAACTAATCCACCTAACTAACTTACCCACCTAACTAACTAATCCATCTAACTAACTAATCCACCTAACTAACTAATCCACCTAACTAACTAATCCACCACCTAACTAACTAATCCACCTAACTAACTAATCCACCTAACTAACTAATCCACCTAACTAACTAATCCACCTAACTAACTAATCCACCTAACTAACTAATCCACCTAACTAACTAATCAACCTAACTAACTAATCAACCTAACTAACTAATCCACCTAACTAACTTACCCACCTAACTAACTTCACTAATATATTTTGGGCATAAGTTCGAAAAAAATTCACTTGAAATATATTGGGCATAAGTTCGAAAATTCACTTGAAATATTTTTGGGCATAAGTTTGAAAAATTAATTTGAAATATTTTGGGCACGTGTTCAACTCCCCAGCTGATGCAAGAGTTAAACCAGGACTCTCGTGCAGTGTTTCATTATAATACTCAATACCCCAATTGGTCAACACTGGAACATTTCTCCCTTCAACTCTTTTCCCCCCTTCTGTCATATCATCCATCTTAGGCTCCCTCACACGCAATGAACTCGAACGAAATTGGGCATGATTTTCGACACGGGTGAGATCATTATTAGACTGACTCGTTGTTGCCCCTCTCATTATAAAATAGGAAATAACAATATCATACCATAGGTCAAACTAAATATTTATGGGACGAGGAACTGAAGGATATTATAGTTGAAGGGAATGAATCGAGTAAATATAGAACACAGAGTTAATTATTATAACATCTGTCTTTCCTTTCAAAATCGTAAAACTTTATTATTGGACGGGAAACTGAAGGATAAATGAAGTATAAAGTTTGGGGGAAAAGAATCTAGTAAATATAGAACACAGAGTTAATTATCATAACATCTGTCATTCCCTTCAAAATCGTAAAACTTTAATATGGGACGGGAAACTGAAGGTTAAATAAAGTATAGAGTTTGGGTGAATGAATCTAGTAAATATAGAACACAAAGTTAATTATCATAACATCTGTCATTCC
>JAWQEG010003474.1:12500-32271 GCA_033782935.1 Petrolisthes cinctipes | reverse complement strand
TTATTATTATTATTTATATTTTTCTTCTTCTTCTTCTTCTTCTTCTTCTTCTTCTTATTATTATTATTATTATTATTATTATTATTATTATTATTATTATTATTATTATTATTATTATTATTATTATATTATTATTATTATTATTATTATTATTATTATTATTATTATTGTTATTATTATTATTATTTTTAATTATTATTATTATTATTATATTGGCAATCGTAGGTGTTAGTCCAGTAAATAATAATAAGACATGTGATGAGGGCTTCAGGTTACCTTTCTGTGGGTCGTTAACTTCATAACAAATACAGTACAGCCTGGCAGCTATTGGACAGTGAGGTGGATCCCTTGTCATATCTTCAACTCTCTCTCTCTCTCTCTCTCTCTCTCTCTCTCTCTCCTCTCTCTCTCTCCTCACTTATCTTCTCCTCTCTCTCTCTCTCTCTCTCTCTCTCTCTCTCTCTCTCTCTCTCTCTCTCTCCTCTCTCTCTCTCTCTCTCTCTCTCTCTCTCTCTGCAGGGTATAAGGTTAGGGCTATCCAAAGTCCTCTCTCTTAAGAATATATATACCTGTTTGTTGATAGTAGATCAGTCCTTGAATCCCCAACAGCAGTAAGCCACTATATGATAACATAATAACTGAATGTAGACATCTAATCCATGAAGTCAATGGAATGGGTAGTACAGTTAAATTGTATTGGTTACCGTCACATGTTGGTATTGCAGGAAACGAAACAGCAGACAATACACAAAAAATAGCATGCCAAAAAGATGTTATTGATGATGTGTGTCCCCTATCAATTAGACAGATAAGGAGTATGATTAGAATAAAACAGAATGATATGGTAAGATGTAAACTAGCCAATATGTATGAAACTAGCGCCTCATTCAAGCATTATACTCTAGTAGACCAGGAAACAGGAATAACATATGGGCGACAAAGAAACAGCCTGTGTGATACAGTCATAATGCGACTCAGGTTCGGTATAAGTATTACTGGGAGTTGGGGTACAATGTAGACAGGAAAGACAGAAAGTGTAGTGTGTGTAAAGTAGATGATGGTCATACACTTGCTCACTATGTATTGCATTGTCCTCCTCTTGCGAAATATAGAGATAATACTATACGTGATGTTACACAGCAAATAATATGGATGATTAACAATAAAACAGTCCAGGAATATTGCGTACATATAAGGAATTTGCACCAAGGATTTGATTATAAGATAAATGTGTGTGTGTGTGTGTGTGTGTGTGACGGAGGGGGGCTGGTTTGTGTGTGTGGGGTGATCCTGCCTGGCTGGCTGATAGAGGATTGGTTTGACGGAGAGTGTATGACTCACCAGATGAAGAAAAATAATTGGATTTCTTGAGATATAAATAATAGGCAATAATAACTCCTGGAATCTGTGATATTTGAAAATGAAGCAGCAGATAGATTCTCTCTCTCTCTCTCTCTCTCTCTCTCTCTCTCTCTCTCTCTCTCTCTCTCTCTCTCTCTCTCTCTCTCTCTCTCGCTCTCCTCTCTCTCTCTCTCTCTCTCTCTCTCTCTGTGTGTGTGTATATAGGGGTAATTTTAGCCTGAGTGTAACCTTATTTTGATAGGAAATTATGTTACCAAACTAGTGATGTGGTTGAGTGCCAGGCAGTGGTGTGTTTGTGAGCGAGGGCTGCTTGGCTGGCCACCCGACCCTACTTGTGGCAAATTCCTCTCGTGTTGTGAAGCTCAGGGTGTTTGGGTGAACGGATCAAAACACCAAAACAGATGAGTGACGATAGCCGCATTCAGACTTCAATGTGAATAATGATAAGACGATCGCTGCATACAGACTTGAATATGAATAATGATAGATGATAGCCACACATAGACTTCAATATGAATAATGATAGATGATAGCCGTATACAGACTAAAATGTGAATAATGATAAATGATAGTCACATACAGATTTCAATGTGAATAATGATAGATGATAGCCACATTCAGACTTTAATGTCAATAATGATAGATGATAGCCGTATACAGACTTCAATGTGAATAATGATAGATGATAGCCACATTTAGACTTTAATGTGAAAAGTGTCGTAATTTGTAGACCATGATTGTATACACATTAATAAATAGAACACTAATTATTAAATATTGCCTTTGCACAGCAGTGAGATCAAGTGTTACAGGAAGACATGCTACAAAAATACCCAACTCAGTGTTATTACATATTCAATATTCATGGATTTACAGTTAACCAAACACACTTAATAAACAAATATATGAGTTGGGAAGTTGGTATTGCCACAAGTACAGTTGGACACAGTAATTGGTGTACAGCCCAAGTGAAAGATACTTGTCCCATTTGAGTAACCAGTATCTATTATCAGGTAGTTGCTTTTTATTACCATCCTCAATACTGACTTCTACCCTGATGTCTCCTATTTGGCACTAAGGAACTTGATATTGGGAGAAATTGACCATCTTCACTTGGGCTGTACCACGAATTCCTGTCTCCAACTGTACGTATGATTCCAGGTAACGGACACTCAGTTATCGTTCTGAAATTTGTTGTCTTTTATCATCTCCTGTCGTTATCTATACTAAAGGAAACTTTCTTGATGGCAAACTGGAAGGCTACTTGATGCCTCCTAAATTGCCGAAAAACAGACAGACTCCCTCAATGATATTAATAAGGGATCTGTTGTTCCTTGGCATGGTTTGCAGGAATCAGAGATATTCCAATTCACCAACAAGATAATCTCCCCTGAAGGCTGTAGACAATGGACACTCCTACTCCTGTTGTGTTAATATCTTATGGTGGTGGAAAGTACTTCAGGAGTAGCTGTAATGAAGAGCTTAATTTGCATGTAATTTTGTTTTATATTTTGTCTCTTGGCTTTTATCTGGGAATCATAATATCGTCTGGTGTCAGCCATAGATAATGTTTAATTCAGTCACATATATAGCTGTTTATAACCAACTACCGAAAACAACACACACACACACACACACACACACACACACACACACACACACACACACACACACCATCATCCGTGTATATATATGTCAGATATTGTGGGTGGAAGCTATGTGGTATGATGGTATTAAGATAAGCTAAATTTACCATTCGCGTGTCATTTTACTCGATAATTGAAAATAGCTTGTATGAATATTTTGCATATATTCACAGTAACAAAGTTGGCGTTTGAATAATATTGTTAACATGATTGTTAATTCAATCTATTTTCATCCTTTTAATATAACTTGGCAGTTCAGTCAGTTTTACTCTTATTAATATACGTTTAATATTGATCTTATCGTGTAATACGTAATGTTATTCTGCTCAATGACTCTTACTGTTCTTTGTTTTTAATATTTGCTACTAATGATTTTCCTTGTATTTTGTTTTCTTATATCGTACATTAGTTTGCTTTGAAACGTCTAGTGCCATACTACCATGGTTAATGTTTATGTACCTAATGGGTTCAAATTATTGGTTATATGATAAGCAACAACAACGTAACAGTCGTATTCGTGATTAATCATATATTACCTAGTAAAGTGGGTGAGTTACGCCGTAGCCTTGTATTGATGTGATACTTATCTCTCTATACTGACCTTTGAGCCAATGGAAGGTTATAGTATGAACTATTTTCTAATTCAGGGCCACTGCATTAACTGAATACCCTAGTTACCCTCCCTCTGTGTCAATTTATATACTCAACTTAAAGGGTACGGCCGACAGCATAAATTCGCGTCCATCTCATGTACTTAAATAGCGTTACAACATTACTACACTCATACTTACGCTGTTGCAAATGAAGCGAACTTATGCTGCAGACTGTACTTAGTATTGCTATTATGACAAGATAGTTGCATTCTGAACCAGTTTTTATTCCAACAACATACGTAATTTACCATATGAGAACCATATCTATCATCTCTGTATTAAAATTGTATTACAACATCACTATAGCTAATACATACGCAGGTAGAAATGAAGCGAACTTATGCTGTAGACTGTTGAGGCGCTGTAGCACTTGACACAGGGTGATATCAGATTACAGTGCATATCTTTGTTTTGGATCTTACGAATATCTGATGAGAGTATGGGAATCTCCTATGTGCGTATGAATGTCTCTCAATCTGCATTTATAATTAGATTGTTGTTTCCTTCAGTTCAGAGTCGCAAAATCCCAAGGTCTTGTTGTTTAAACCTTTCAAATTTGATTGACAGATATGTTGCATCTGTCCTATTTTGTGGCTACCGTATTCAGTCCCCTGGTGCTTCATAATTTTATGCTGGGATCTTTGTGCAAAAAATATGATGATTAGTTGTCTGTCAAAGTGATCCGTTCAGACTTTACTGACATTCGAACCGATTTTGATATACAAATGAAATATTGTATCCATTTTGCCATCATTTCGTGTGTGTGTACCCATAAAGTACTTGTAATTCAGAGGATAATACTGACTAAATTAAGTACACATGTTAGATTGATCTCCAAGAACACTGCCTTACCCTCCCTGCCTTGCCTCACCTCATCCTTCAGTATACCTTTTCTATTGTTTACTCATCAATTATTACCGGTGTCTTTCCTTACCTCACCTTCTCTGGCAACTCTTCATTATGATTGGGAAATAACTCCATGCTTCAATTTCAATATTATTCATAATTTTGTTGAGTAATGAGAGTTCAAATAATTACAACTCAAAGATACACTTGTTGGGTTTATTGTACAGTAATTTCATTATTGTGAGTGAAAGGTTTACAATTGTACGATGAAATACCCTTGGGTGATGAGAAGTAAATTTTTTTGCACAATCAAAGGTTGTGTGTCAAGTTAGAAGGATATATTCAGTATATATATATATGTATTTCATGGAAGAACAAAACAATTTTCAAACAGTGTTCTCAGTGCATTTTGTTAACACAGATTCCCTCGTGTCTATTTTCCTACCACGCTTTTTGTAGCTGCAGATGTGAAGTCTTGGTGTGTTTGTAAATGACCTCAATACTCAGGGATGAAGCCTTTGTTCAAAAGTAGGAAGGAAATGCCAGTTAAAACAGAAGTTTTTTCTATGACTATATAACCAAAGACAAAATTAATCAATGTTTCCTTATAAGTAATTATTTTTGTATCCATGTGCATAGAGCCTCCCCGAACAGAAATTTTGAAATGTTTCTTCTTATGTTCTGTGAAAAAATATAGCGCTGGGAACTCACCTTGCTGCTTCCTATGTCTATATTGTACAGAACATTGGTTCAGGTACGACGTGTTATGAGAATTATACTATAGGTACTATAGGTAGAGACCAAGACAGTGTTGTAGAAGACCAGAAACCAGAAGCCCCATCTTCTTTTATAGTCTTTATCTTCCTCTAACAAAAATATTGATGTACCAGGAGCCAACATGCACTTCAATCCTCTTAAGGTTGCACCAGAGTGTATGAGTCTTTGAGCCTGCCGCTTGCCTGTGGTTTTACTTGCTTACACACACACACACACACACACACACACACACACACACACACACACATCATATTGCGGGTACAAAAATGTGTTCTTCGGGTGGATACTGAGTAAGCACAGTTGAGACCTTCCAATGAAGAGTGACTTATATCACAGCGGAAAATAAGGACTGTACACCTGAATAAGGAAATATTAATACTTATACTGTATGTGGCACGTTGTGTAAATGTGGTAGCTGTGTGTTTGTGTACAGTTGGCTCTATTCCCTCGAGGGCAAGGCAGTGAGTTTAATCCTCTCTCGCTAAAGTAGTAACTCCAAACTACGAGTTGTGAGTTACATGTGAAGCATTTACTTGAGAGTGAATTCTTCTATCTTATTCTTATACTGCCACTTTATAACATGTATTTTACTGTACATAAATATATATAGGAACCCCCTTATGGATAGTGATATGTAGGATTGGTATTAATGAGTAATTGTATTCATGACTTACTCTATATTATCATCTGAAGAGGTGGGAACTATTTTCAGTTTCTGACCTATCGAAGCATACACAAGAATGTTATATTTCATATTATTTTATGCTCCAAACGTTTTGATTGTATATTCAGTGTTAATTGGGTTGGCATATGGTAGGGCATAGTATATTCAGTGTTAATTGGGTTGGCATATAGTAGGGCATAGTATATTCAGTGTTTACTCTATGGTAGGGCATAGAGTGGGAAAGAGTCAGCAAATATAGCAATAGACATCCTCACGTCATGACAGATAGACGGCTACTGACTGACATCTGACGAGTTCAAGTGTGTGCCATTACTTATATAGTATTAATAGTTGGTCAGAGACGATCCTCTATTAGCGTCTCGGTCGGACAGATCAAACATACGAACCTTACAGTACTAAAAAAAATTATTGTCAATGTAAGGGTGGTTCCAATCCTCTTTTTGCCGACTGTACATTACACTTGGCAAGGTGTAACTAAGCATTTTCTAATGTACGCAAATTTTCAAGCCATCATCAGATTATATACTTAATATTTATTCTATACTGATGGATACTTGTATCTCCTTATTTTTATACATGTACTGTACCTACATGACTGATTTCGTGTTCTTGATCAACTATATTACAATACACGGGGTCCGAAAAGTGTTTTCTGTATTTATTCATTAAATATCCGTCGGTGTGTGTGTGTGTGTGTGTGTGTGTGTGTGTGTGTGTGTGTGTGTGTGTGTGTGTGTGTGTGTGTGTGTGTGTGTGTGTGTGTGTGTATGAATTATTTTCCTCACTGTGAATTGTGACAAATTTTTTCCGTCCCTGACATTTACATTCACAACCCTTTACGTCAGACTGGGTTCCCATCTACCAGGATTATTGTTTGACGCTAAACCATAATAAAATGACGAGGTAAAGTCATTCACTCTAAAGCTGGGAGTGTAGGGGTCGGAGTTATGTTAAGGACCCTGTGGTGATTGTGTATAAACAATGAAGGCTTCTAATTCCACCTAACCATGCCACGAAACAATCTCCTTCCTTATAGGTTGTATTTCGTGGCAAGATTTGAAGGACTCATTTACCTCCAATTTTCTGACTACAACACAGGGTCCCTTAATGTTTATGGCCAGGCATTAAAAAAAACTTTCAAAATACAGTAGGCACGTATTTAATCATCATATTTTCCATCATATTTCTTGTTCTCTGTGTGTTCAAAGAGTTCCAACATAACTTAAGGGGGTGCGGGAGTAGGGGACAGGCTTGGGGGGGTTTGGGGGGTGCGGGAATAGGGGGACAGGCTTGGGGTGGGTAGGAAGCCTGTCCCCTATTCCTGCACCCCCCTAACCCACCCCACCCCCAAGCCTGTCCCCCTACTCCCGCACCCCCCAAACCTGTCCCCTACTCCCGCACCCCCCTAAACCCCCCCAAGCTTGTCCCCCTACTCCCGTACCCCCTTAACGAAGAGAGAAAACGAAATGCAAAAAAATGAGAGGAATGTGAGAAGAGCAAAATTTGGTTTGATTATTATTAGTCCGTAGATTTTATTGTGAGGTGGTATGTAAACCTAAATTGTGAAGTGTTTGGAAAAATGCCGTGAAAAAAGATTTATTAAAAAGTAAAGGCGAGAAGAAACATTGTTGTAGTAACTTTGTCAGTAGCAATGCATTGGTTTGGAAATCACGTGGGGTTTTCTTCCCATTTATTTCATTCTCCATATGCATACCCAACAATTTCTATGTTTCCTTCCTCTATGCAGTTTGACCGGATTATAGTGGACGACTGCACGTCATTCAAAACTACAATGAGGATAATAATTGTGTTGAAAGAGTACGAAACAAAATCTTTCTCATTCCTATATGAAATAAAGAACATCACAAATGATGGATTTGACAAAGACTGACGAAACTGTAACAAGCATTGGTAGCGAGACAGTCACTGGATTGTTCACTTCCAAATTCATCGCAGCCTCCCTGAAAGATACATGTCTCTTTTTTTTCATTACGGAGTGTACAGTAGAGAGAGCCGCCAGCCGCCTCTCCTGGGACGCGTCCACTGTTCTGACCAGGATGTGAAATTGGGTATAGGTGTATGTGTGTGTATGTGAGAGAGAGAGAGAGAGAGAGAGAGAGAGAGAGAGAGAGAGAGAGAGAGAGAGAGAGAGAGAGAGAGAGAGAGAGAGAGAGAGAGAGAGAGAGAGAGAGAGAGAGAGAGAGAGAGAGAGAGAGAGAGAGAGACCTACTGTATACATTTATCCAGTTTTGTTCTAAAAGTCAAATCTTTAACGCTAATGGTGACAGCATCCGGTACTCTAACTAAGGATGATATTGTATTGTAATGATAAATAAACTAACATACAAGTGAGAATCGTAACTATAGGCTTAACAGAACAAAACACCAGTTGTTACACAGTCCAGTCACCAAAAAGTGAAACAGTCCAGTTCACACCTTTCGTTCGCATTTCTATTTCAATCACAAATTGTACGAGATGCGTGATGAAACCTCACATTGGCTAACGAATAGAAACGTTGACACTATATGTAAATTTAGAGATACGAAATGTTGCCGCTACCATTGTGAAAAGTTTAGGTATTGAAGTTAAATATGAATAAAAATACTGTATGTGCTTCACTGGTCACCTGGCATGGGTATCTAGTACATCTATTGTATATATCGTCGACTATGTATGTAAGTGTATTCATCTATTCGTGTTATGTATGTGTGTATGTAATATATCTGCGCTTTTGTGTGATGGTTGTGTATATAAATGTATGTATTTTGTGGTCGCGTGTGCTCCACTTTTAGCAGTCAGAACGTTGTATCCTGACTCTGTGGCACATCATCAATATTATTAAGAGTCACTCGTCTTCCACCACACTCGCAACATACTTCTCCCCAAACAGTCTTCAGCCGTCATCATCAAGTATAGAGGTTAGTTTCAAGGCTGTATCTTTTGTTTACCTGAGAGCCTATAGAGTCCCGAGGTGTGATGTGAAAATGATACTATCTATAGTCGTGACTGTTGTTCAAAATTCGTCCACAATAGGAAGAGGAACCTAGAGACGAGTTTAAGTTGGTATGTGATAGAAAAAAAAGTAGGGTGAGAGAGAAGAGGGGAGAGTAAATAAATATGGGAGAAGAGAGGAAGGAAAAGATAATTATTGATGGTAAAAGAAAGGGATGATGAGAGAAGAAAGATGGGAAAGTGAGAAAGAATGGGAGAAGAGAAATTGGCAATGGCAAAAGGAGAAATGAGATTGTATAGTGGGAGGGAAGAGGAGAAAAATGTAAGAGAGTGGAGAGAGGGTACAAGAGAAGAGGAAGGAAGAAAGGGTAGGAAGGAGGAGGTGAGAAATGATGAGAAAGGAGGTGGAGGGAGAGGATAGGAAAGATGGATAAAGTGAGGAAGGACTGGAATTGAGAGGAGAGGAAGGATGGGAGAGAAAAAGACAGATTAGAAGAAAGAAGGAGGATAGAAAAGAAAGAGATCTGGTTAAGGACCCTGTGATCGCGTATGACAATTGAAGGCTTCTGATTCCTCCTGACCATGCAACGAAACGAGCTCCTTCCATATAGGTGGTGGGGTTTCGTGGCAATATTAGAAGGACTCATTTAACTCCAATTATCACGACTACATCACAGGGTCCCTTGAGGAAATAATACGAGTGGGAAAGAAAGTGAAGGAGGACAAATCTAAGCCTAATGGAACTACCAGATGGAGAGTGGGAGAGACAGGAAATGATTTATATTGCAAGAAAAAAAATTATGAATGAGGAAAGCGGGAAGAAATGATTAAGGAGGGAGATGCTTTGAAGAGTGAAAAAAAAAAAAGAAAAAAAGATGAGTGAGTGAGTGAGTGAGAGAGAAATTAAATAAAATGATGATTGAGAGGGAAAACCAACAAAGAGGGAAAGGCACGAAAGATAATATGATAAGAACTTGGATAAAAATTATGATACAGCAAAGGAAAAGACTGAGAAGTAAAGACTGAGTTCATTATCAATTAAATGTTCTAGACCACAATAACAATACGGTGCTTGCGAGGTGGCCGTCCTATAGATCAAATTGTTTATAAGGCAAAAGAGAGAGAGAGAGAGAGAGAGAGTAGCAAGAGGTAGACTGAGTGAGAGGAATAGGAGTGTCTGCCATCATCCAGTCCTTCCCCTTTACCTTCCCTTCCCTTCAACTCACCTTACCTTCCCTTCCATTCCCTTCCCTTCCTTCCTTCCTTCCCTTCAACTCACCTTACCTTACCTTACCTTCCCTTCCATTCCATTCCATTCCCTTCCCTTCCCTTCCCTTCCCTTCCCTTCCCTTCCTTTCCTTCCTTCCTTCCTCCCTTCCCTTCCCTTCCCTTCCCTTCCCTTCCCTTCCCTTCCTTCCTTCCTTCCTTCCTTCCTTACTTCCCTTCCCTTCCTTTACACCTTCCCTTCCCTTCCTTTACACCTTCCCTTCCTTCCCCTCAATTACTCTTCTCTTTCCTTTCCTGTCACCCTCCCTTCCCTTTCCTTCCCTTCCTTCCCTGGAAAGTATAATGAATAGTGAAAACACGTGTTGGAGGGTATACAGACCAAGACTGTGAGTGTGGGAGGGTGAGAGAAGAGATGTGTTGTGGGATATAGAGAACAGAGTCAAAATATTGAATAGATTTAGGAGCAGAGAAGGTGAGTGTGTTTGGGAAGGGATGACTTTAACTTGAGATGAATGGGTTGGTGGATGGTTGTCTGGTTCAGTACAGGATGGATGAAGGCATGGACGAATGGATCGATGGATGGATGGATGGGATGAATGTGGGTGGGTTGCTGCTTTCATGGATGAGTAAATCGATTGATGTATGAATAGGTGGAGAGTTAATAGAAGGAATTGATCACATAAATGAATTAATTATCTGAGGGATGCATAGCTAGGAAGGCAGAATGATAAATACTAGAGCGAAAAGGTACTTAAATTTAATGTGCGAATGAATATACCGGTAGTGTAATAGTCATTGGTTGAAAGAAATGCAGAAAATATATAGTAAAGAATAAATGGAAGGTGATGTAAATGAAATAAAATGTATTATTGGACAAAAACAGAGCAAATAAGACGGATTTACATAGGATATATTTAGAGAGAGAGAGAGAGAGAGAGAGAGAGAGAGAGAGAGAGAGAGAGGACATGACATCAGCTAGTGATCAAGTCAGGATTGAGTTTCTGTTTTGGGTAATGCTGAGACGAGATCTTATTTGTGTCCAAGACTAATATGTTTTTCCTGGAGATATTGGATCACTTCTTTATGTATTTGGGTGAATGTTCTTGGTTTCTATATATTTCTATGATGAATTTTACTGGATTATATTTTTGTTATGAACTCTCTTTGATCTTGGCTGCTAATCATAGTTGTATTGTGGCTAACACTCGGCAATTTTGTTCAGAAGAAAAGGTACAGGATATTTCAGTGGCATGGATTTATATAACTAATAACAATCATAAAATTATTTGTTATATACAAGCAAGAATTTGATTTCGATATAAATGTTAGTGTTGTTACGCACTATTATTATTATTATTATTATTATTATTATTTGTAACTGATAGCACTCGTTCTTTAATGCCATAGACGTATAGGATACATTTTTCTAGCTGCAATCGATTCTTTTAGCCACAGAAAAGTTACCTAATAGGTACTATTATTATTATTATGTGTGTGTGACTGTGGCTGAGAGTGAACAGTGTACCTTTAAATGTCATATGTCTCAATATAATATGTTGGAATATACTTTGAGTTTATATTGGCAGTGTAATCATGTTGAGGTACTAACTATCAATAAGTGTAATATGTATTCGTTCTCCTACACACTGGTCATACGAAGTAGAGAAGAGAAGAAAAGAGGGTGTAGGGAAGGGCGAAGAGAGAAAGAACGGAGGAGAAAGAGAGGGAAGGAGAGGACTTGTGGGCGTGGTCTCAGGGCGTGTATGTGGGCGTAGCTGGTGTTCCGCCCACCTGTTGACGCGGGCGTGTTGGGAGGCCTGTGTGAGTGGGTGAAGAGGGGGATGGTCTGTGGGAGTTATATAAGGCCAGGCTGGCATGGCTCGGCCCGTAGTCTCTCCGGAGCCGTCGAAGAGCAAGGACCTCCAGGTGTGACCTTCCCTCTCGAACCCTCGCCGTCACCATCATGACCTTCGAGTTGACCCGGGCTGCCCTGCTCCTGACCTTACTTGCCCTGGCCGTGGCCTCGCCAGTCAAGGTGGGTGTGTGGGTTGGCATGCCTTCTACTCCCCTCACCATCACAACTTTCCTATAACACTTAGGGTTCCTTTCTACGCACTATATAATCATCAGGTGCTACAGTAACCCTTCTTTATATTTAAGGTTGCGGTGGTGGTTGTAAAGGTATATTTTTGGTATTCTTCCAGTTACAACTTTTATCTTTGGAGTAAATAAAGATAGTTTTATCCACACTAAAACATTGACATGCGTCCAACATCATAAGAGGGTTAATGCGTACGGGATTTCAATGACTAATTTTACATAATCTCTCTGGGACTCAAACTTGGTGTTCCTTTAAGTTGTTACAACAATAACAAGTTACGAAGAGTCCTTTAACAGAACTTAGGGATTCTTAAAAGGACTTCAATGAGTTAAAAAAAATTGAATATGCTTTACTATTTCTATTTTGTTACCAGATTGGTTAAAATTTTTGACTTTCCTCGTCTGTTGGTGCCATCTGTTACTCACAAACATTCGCGTATATAACGTAAACACGATGGAACAGTATTGCAAAGTCAATGTTCCTTTCTGGTTCTGATCTTTTGTGCATAAGAGTATAAGAATATCAGAATTTAGGAAACTGCAGAAGGAGTGGAGTGTTGGTACAGCGCCTCATTTAGACGTACAGTACAGTAATCATATATCAGTGTGGTTTGTTTTTACAGCTATTTACTTTATGCATTTTTATTTTTTTGGCGAGCCTTGCTATTTGTCCACTACTCTAGTTAACACTGTCTGGTCTCTTATTAAAGCATTTTATGGATTTGAAACTTTTTGATTGTATTTGATCGCTTAGTTCATTCGTATGTTACTCATTTTCTTATTTCCCCCACCGAAATGTGACTAATGATTATGGAAGATAATTCACTTATTTTATATATTTCTGTTTGCCATAAAGGATTTTCTTTCAGGTATGTAGTGTGGTGCTTCATAAGTACTTTCCCTGCAATCTTCCTACCTGTCCCAACTATATATCTATGGGTGTTCTTTGATCCTCTTGTGTACGTCATAATAATCACTTCGTTCAAAAATAATCCTGTTTTTGGGGCTTCAGGCACCTGATACAGTCACACTGACAGGTATGACACAGCAACGTACATTTTAGACAAACGTGAATCATCAAAAACCTGAAATATTGAAGCACAAAATAAGCATGAAAAACATATTTTACAGCCACTAACAATAACGCTGTGGCTTCATCTTCCAAGTCATGTATCACATACACGTAAGCTTCACAGGCAGGTGTACTGAGGCACCTGAGACGTTTATTGTAATTGTAATTTTGTAATATTGAATGTGTTTGATGATTATACTTGACACTGTATTATCCTTCAAGTAGTGTTAAGTGAGGACAAAACACATTCGTTGTTGAGTGTGCAGGAAGTGTGAGTCAACTGTACACAACAGGGATATGAGTCAGTCTTAACCTGATATTTTCGAACTGTCACACAGCACAGTCAAACTTTCAAGTACGACCTTTTCTCTTTATCGATTATGGATAGTAGATATTTACCCACAACATTCCTCCCAGCAGTCATAGGCGGACATTGTGGTATTGCCCGAAACTGTAATTGGCTGATATATTCTTTGCACAACTGGATCATCAGCATTCTTTGTTTACGATATCCAACCTTATTATGTTTAAATGAGGATGTCTGGAATTGCACACGAGAATTTGTATAATTATGAAACAGAGGAAAGAGCTTCGGGTTTTACATTTTTCTATCGTTGCCAGTGACGCACAATCTTCCTTCAGAGAATTTGCAGCAGAAAGGAAAAATGAAAGAGATTTATTAATTGAGCACAACTCTGTCAGTCAGGAGGATCAGAGAAAAACGAAGCTGCCTTTCTGCCTCTGTTTTTCAATCCTTCCGTACAATTCACTTGTAAATAGTACACAGATTCTTACTGTTCTCACTCTGTACGTTCCTCACAACGAATAGAATTGGTTCTAATTTGGACCACAAAGGGCTGCGGCACCTTAGCATCATTAATATATACCATTAGATTCACAATACAACTTTGCCTCTGTGAAAACTGTTTAGAAAGATCTTTATAAAACCCCGTGAATCTGTATAAAGAACAGAAACAGCAGACAAACAAAGACAATTCCCACAATAATAATTATATATAGATTCCCATGAAACCAAAATAAAGGGCGCCACGTCAGCAACTTTGATATGCAGACAGTAATAAAGAAAAATATAACCAGTCCACTAACGATTGATGATGATGATGATGATGATGATGATGGTGATGATGATGATGATGGTGATGATGATGTACTCCCTCTGGTAATCCGTTTGATCGAATATTCTGACCTTTGGAGCACACAGAACAAAAACCTTATATCATTCTGGCAGGTTAAGGGGAAGGTTCTTTTGTTGGTGAATTCCTCCAGATTATGCCACGAAAAACATTAAGGTTGTCTGTTTCCTGCATATCATTATTTGGAGGAATCACTAGTAGCCTTCCAATTTACCAAAAAGAGAATCTCACCTTATTCTTTCGTTCTCCATCCGAGGGTAAAAGTTTCAAAAATAAGGTGGAGGGATTTTTACGTTATGTGTTTGGACGACGGAGGAAAAGTTGCCAATGTGGTACCCGTCCTGCTTATTTAAGGGGGAAGTACAGTGTTGGTAAATCAGAAGTAAATGATTCCTCCTAGCTATTCCCATTATTTTTGTTTTCCTGGTCTTGTTTCCTGGCATACTTTGGAGGAATTGAGACGCTCCAATGTACCAAAAGTATAATATTGTCCTCTTAATTAAGGGACCCTGTGATGTAGTCAGAAAAATGGAGGTATACGAGTCCTTGAAATATTGCCACGAAACACCCCCTATATGGAATGAGCTTGTTTCGTGGCATAGTCAGGAGGAATCAGAAGACACCACCAATTTTCATACATGTTCACAGGGTCCTTAAATCTGGAGCAACTGAATCCTCCAAATTATTCCAAGCAACAGAACACCATTATTTTTGTTTTAAGGAGGTGATACACTTTTGGTACACTAGAGTGCCTTAAGTCTTCCAAAGTATATGCCGGGAAACAACAGGACCACAGTGATGGTGTCCCGTTGCTTGGTATAGTATGGGGGAATCAGTTGCTCCTTAGTAATGTACAGCCACAATCAAATAACCGCTGACACTTTCCTTCATTCGTGCAAATAAATCAGTATCATATCAAAATATAATCATACAACATCTTACGTCAACTCAACCCCCTCAAATATTATTATTATGAGGTGCTGCAAAATCATACACGTGTTGTTGTTTATTACCAAAATATTTACTAAAATGGAAGGAAAGTGTCGGTAGATATTTGATTGTGGCTGTACAGTAACAACATTTTACTGCCACATTGTATAATACTTTCGTTGGCGTCTAACTTGCTGTCAGTTCATATCTTGGTTTTGTACAGTTACACACAGTAGTCCTGCAACGCCTTCAAATATACAGTATACTGCCTGGAAAAATGACGTGGCCTTATAGGTATTGGTTTGTGTAATATTTGGTTCATAAGATTCACTCCAGTGGTTCATTCACCTGATGCTGGACTTTTGATGGTGACTGTACATTGATCTAACCTTTCTTATGACCTTTTTTATTATCTATAAGCCATGATAACCTTTGAATAATCTCGGCCTATTCTCTACGTTGTTGGTGTCCAGGTTTACTCTAGCACATGGCTGACTGGCTACATGGTACTACAATACGGACCATTTATATTTATAAAGTTAAAAGTTGCAGGGTTTTAGTTCTGGTATCTATCTCTGATGAGACACTCTCCAGAACGTCAGCCAGGCAAACCCAACTCCCCACCATGGTGCCTAGGCATGGCAGTAACCCCCCAGTAAACAGTTTTAAACTCTCGGGCCTGGGCGAGGCTCGATCTGCCGACCTCACGGATGCGAGGCAGGCGCGTTACCACTGTACTAGCCAGGGGCTAGTACCCAAGAACACTGTGAGTCGTAGGCAAGAACATTGGTGGTGTTGACGATGGCGGGGTATAGGTACAGTACGATGGCTCTGTTGTTTGTTTATGGAGTCATCGTACTAATACAACACCGTCGTCAACACCACGGATATTCTTGCCTATGACCGGCTATGGTGAAGGTTGGTCAGCCAGTTATAACATCCCTCAAATTATCACAACCTTCTTAGTTATGATTGACTAGCAAACTTGAAGCTGTTGTTTTCGTGTATTATGAACATGTTACGATCTTCTTAGTTATGAATTATTAAAAGGTCCGCCAATGAGTGGCAGTCAATGGGACAGAGTGTAGCACACACTGTGTGTATGAAACACAACTATATCACACATCACAAGGATGATGAGTGGCCCAAAGACCTCTCCACCCACGTGAGACCCGAGTCAGCCTCGGCTATGGCTGCGTAAGCAGGAAGACCTCAGACAGCTGACTCAAACTCCCCACCCCCTGCTCACAGGGGTGGTAACCTCTGGCATCAGTGAAAGATTTTTATCGTGTCCCGAGCAAGGATAGAACGCTTGGCCGCAGAATTGCAGCCGCAGACTCTAGCACTGTGCTAGCCAGAAGCTAAAAAAACAACAACTTGATGTTGCTGTTGCTTTGTATTATGAATTGGTTTATATAATTATACACATTTGTATTCCCATCAATTTCAATCAATGTAAATATAAATTGAAGGACAAAATTCAGAACATACGTTTTTTTCACTCCAATTATGCACCGTCAGTATAGACATGAGCTTTGGATTAGAGTATGTACGGTATATCTAGGTGTGAACTTTGGATTAAATAAAAAAAAAATGAACTGGTATCCTTTCAACTTTACCAGCCCATTATTTTCAGCGACAGAAATAAGAATAAAGGAGAGAAATTACTGAAGTTCAAGACTGTACACCTCACCTGCCTGTTTTCCTCCCCTCGCCCCCTATACTCCAACCTCACCTCTTTCTCTTAACCGGACTTCACTTCCTTGATCAGCTTAATTACCAGCCCCCCCCCTCCCCTCCAACCCCCCCCCCTTCTCTTTCATTTCTTTTCAACTTCAACCGAACTCTCGCAGACCCGGATATGGTATGACCTCACGCACGCACACATTATTTAGTCATTCCTTATTAATATTGTGCCTTTGAGTCATGTAGGGTATTTATTTATTTTTATTTTTTTTCTAGCTAGTGCGTGTATACAGTCTGTCGTGTGTGTTCCTTGAAAATGAGAAGCGATGTGTTTGTTGAGATACCGTACGGGGCAGTACACGGTTGTTTAAAATAATTAGAACAGTTTAACGTGGTGTGTGTGTGTGTGTGTGTGTGTGTGTGTGTGTGTGTGTGTGTGTGTATGTGTGTGTGTGTGTGTGTGTGTGTGTGTGTTGTATGTGTGTGTGTGTGTGTGTGTGTGTGTGTGTGTGTGTGTGTGTTGAGAGAGGGAGATGGAGTGCGTTTTATCAAGGTTATACATGTGATTGATAGATATATGAGTTTTTTTTACATAAAGGTGTGTACAAGTTTGTTTAAGATAATTAGAAAAGTTTAAAGTGGTGTGTGTGTGTGTGTGTGTGTGTGTGTGTGTGTGTGTGTGTGTGTGTGTGTGTGTGTGTTAAGAGAGGGAGATGGAGTGCGTTTTATCAAGGTAGTACATGTGGTAGATATATATATATATTTTTTTCGATATGGCAAACAGTGGAACAACATACTGATTAATGATGCCCATGTCCCAAATTCTTTCCTTCCTTCCTTCCTTCCTTTCTGACCCACAACAAGCCACCAGTGAATCCTATATAGGCATGCAGGCTGGCAGGGGGTGAGAGGTGAAACTACCGTCCCTCAATCCATTTTATTGGGTGTTGGTGGTGGGGCGTGGCATGAGGGAGGGAGAAAGGGAGGTTGGTAATATTGTACGAACGTGATCGAGAGGTGCATGGTGTTTGGTGGTGTGCCCATGTGTTTTTATTGGTATTTTGTGGGGGTCGTCTCTGTTTGTCTGTGTGTGTGTGTGTGTGTGTTAGTGATGTATGTATGTATGTATGTATCTTGGTGATTCATTGTTGTCTGTGTGTGTTTCGTGTGATGGTTTTATTGATGTTTTGTGTGGGGGTCGTCTCTGTTTGTGTGTGTGTGTGTGTGTGTTTGTAATGTAGGTATGTATCTTGGTGATTCATTGTTGTCTGTGTGTTTCGTGTGATGGTTTTATTGGTGTTTTGTGTGGGGGTCGTCTCTGTTTGTGTGTGTGTGTGTGTGTGTATGTGTTTGTAATGTAGGTATGTATCTTGGTGACTCATTGTTGTCTGTGTGTGTATCGTGTGAGTCAGTGATATCTGTGTGTCATGTGGATGCGTGTTGTTTCCTCGTAATTTGTGTGTGAAAGTCGTGCACGTCTGTCGCATGTGTGTGTTCATGCTATTTACTTTAGTTTTTCATGTATGTTTGTATGTAGTTGTGTTTTTTTATATGGTAGTTTGCTTATCTTCAGTGTGTGTGTGTGAGAGAGAGAGAGAGAGAGAGAGAGAGAGAGAGAGAGAGAGAGAGAGAGACAGACACTTTCCCGTTGTATGTTTTTCCTCACTAAGATATGAATCTGGAATAAGCACTGACACACCAATGAATGTATCAGATGTTGCTTACAACTCGTTATTGTTAAAGGACCCCAAAGGTTTGTCAGAGACTTATTAGTATATTGGTTCGAAATCCCAGGAGTTGAAAGGAACTACACAATCACAGACATATACGCACACAGTCATATACGCACAACTTAGATACATTCACACAAAAGCATACACAGACATATACGCACACAGTCACATACGCACAACATAGATACATTCACACAAAAGCGTACACATACATATACGCACATCATAGACACATTCAACAAAAACATACACAGACACAAAGATATTCGCACACAAACAAAAACCTCACACGAGTCACGGTGAAACCCCTACAGGCAGTACACGTGTAATGAGAGACATGCACATCGATCCACACCATGAGGACAACACAGCTCTCCGACATGAAGGGAGGAAATACAGTGTTGGTAAATCTGGAGCAACTGATTCCTCCTTATTATTCCAAGCAACAGAACTCCACTATTTTTTTTTTTTTTGTTCATCTGGTCCTGTTTCATGGCATAGTTTGGAGGATTCAAGGCACTCTAATGTAACAAAAGTGAATTAACCCCCTTAATTAACACACAAGTACAGTCCCTGACAAAAATTCTCTTTCCATTTCACACATTTCGAAGTTATGAACAATTGAATGAACAAACCACTGAGATGGTCGTATGTGTTATGACTTACAGGTTCCGTTTAGTCACATATACAATCTAAATAATTCTAAAATGTCCGTTACCACCAGAAGGCACTGTAATCTCGTGACTGGTAATTGGAATCTGCTTACTTAGAAAAAAAAAAAAAAAAAAAAAAAAAAAAAAAAAAAAAAAAACACACACACACACACACACACACACATATGGCACTCTTGTGAATTCTAGCTGGGTTATTGCTCCACTGCCATGTATGTATGTATGTATGTATGTACAGTCGTGGTCAATAATAATCATCCACATATGGGTATCTCA
>JAWQEG010003474.1:0-10000 GCA_033782935.1 Petrolisthes cinctipes | reverse complement strand
TGATATCTATTTATGGTAGTGATATAATGTTAAAACAATATACAGACGTTGAAGGGAATGAATTGCTTCTGTTAGATATAAAATTATCCAGGAATGAGCACAATTTAGCAACTGTTAATATCGTAATGATGGAGAAAGCACACTCATTTAGTTTTCCGTCTCATTGATACTTTTAAATGAGGCATCAAATTGAATCCGTGGACCGTACATACATACAGTACAACTCTCAACACACATTACAAACATGTAACCAAATACAAACGTTTTCTGGATATCATGGCTCGCGTGGGTAAAGAAAGATTACACCAGGACAGAGGTTACGACTAAAGTTTCGCTACGTTAAAGCCCCTGTGATCGTGTATGAGACTTAGTGGCTTCTGATTCCTCCTGACCATGCCACACAACAAGCTCCTTCCATATAGGTGGTGTTTCGTGGTAATAGTTGAAGGACTCATTTACCTCCAATTTTCTGACTCAATCACAGGGTCCCGTAAAAGATGTATTCCAATTTCAACCATAAAAAACACAATAATGCCAAAAGTGTTCAGTCCCAAAGGTTGGCATCTCTATTGTAAATCCGGTGAGAGGTCTTGTTAAAAAACTACGATTACCATAAAGTCGATCGCAATTCCTCCATTTGATTATCGCGTTTTTTGGTGTTGATTTTACGGCAGAAGTTGTGGATGCGAACGTTCTATCAATGGTGCAGTGAAGGTTGGTTTGGTTAGGTTAGGAATCATGGTGAGATTTGGTTAGAAAAGGTCAAGTTACAGTGGGTACGACTAGTTTAGATTATTTTGTTAATCTTGAATAGCAAGCATTTTTACATACGAGACTGAGTGCCTCCCGTAATTATCAATATTTCTATATTTTTACCTTTATATTGCTATCACACGCGTAACAGTTTCATTAGGGTTAGTTTATTTGTCTATTTATTGCTCGTGGATTTGTACAGTTGCTTAAATTTATCAGGAATCAATTAAAGTACAAGTTAAAAGACAATGGAAAAACATCAAGATTGTAAATAAGGGAAAGTTTTGTTAGGAAGGTTTAAGTTGCGTTCTCGAAAGCATAGAGAGCTTGTAATGTTGTGGTTCTGCCTCACCATACTTGACCTGGTGGGGAGTAAGGGAACATAGAACTTATAGAGTGTAGTTTGGAGGGTAACAATTCTGAAGTGGATCATTACTTGTAATTGTACTTTATGTTTTGTACTATACACGCCATTCCCTTCCCCACTCACTCTGTCTCTTTATCTCTCTTTCTCCACGCATACTCTGTCTCTTTATCTCTCTTTCTCCACGCACACTCTGTCTCTTTATCTCTCTTTCTCCACGCATACTCTGTCTCTTTATCTCTCTTTCTCCACGCATACTCTGTCTCTTTATCTCTCTTTCTCCACGCATACTCTGTCTCTTTATCTCTCTTTCTCCACGCACACTCTGTCTCTTTATCTCTCTTTCTCCACGCATACTCTGTCTCTTTATCTCTCTTTCTCCACGCACACTCTGTCTCTTTATCTCTCTTTCTCCACGCATACTCTGTCTCTTTATCTCTCTTTCTCCACGCACACTCTGTCTCTTTATCTCTCTTTCTCCACGCACACTCAGTTCTCTTTATCTCTCTTTCTCCACGCATACTCTGTCTCTTTATCTCTCTTTCTCCACGCATACTCTGTCTCTTTATCTCTCTTTCTCCGCGCACACTCTGTCTCTTTATCTCTCTTTCTCCACGCATACTCTGTCTCTTTATCTCTCTTTCTCCACGCACACTCAGTACATTTACACACTACTTCCATTATTCATTCCTTATCAACCCTGACTTCAATTAACACACCCTGACACCATTATGCATTCATGCAATATGTATATTGTATTATATTCACTCACACAAACACACTCACAGTCATGCACCTTCAACCTTCACTCCTACACACACACACACACACACACACACACACACACACACACACACACACACACACACACACACACACACACACACACACACACACACACACACACACTCTGCTTCACACACACACACTCTGCTTCACACACATTCACTCTGCTTCTTACACACACACACACACACACACACACTCTGTTTCACACACACACACACACACACTCTACTTCACACACACACACACACACCTCCCCAAATGACAACTGTAGGATGATATGAAGGTGAGTGTGAGGTCATTAGTCTAGAGTTGGATTATAGTGTGATCCTTCCTACACGTGTCCTCTCCCTCCTTTATCACCCACTCACTCCTCGTCATAACATCTGCATGGCTCTATGGTTATGGTGTACCCAGGATCTCTTCCCCTCTCTGTTTATCTTTATCTCTTAATCCTTCTTTTCTTTTATGAGTCTCTCTCTCTCTCTCTCTCTCTCTCTCTCTCTCTCTCTCTCTCTCTCTCTCTCTCTCTCTCTCTCTCTCTCTCTCTCTCTCTCTCTCTCTCTCTCTTACCTACCGCAATCGCATATTCCCTCTGTCTATATCCTTTTATTTTATTTTATTTTATTTTCTACTCTCATCCCTTCCTCTCTTTCACTTTCACCTTTCTTGATTGCTAGATTCCCGTCCCCTCTCCCTGATCTCATTCTTGTCTGTCTCTCTCACTCACTCACTCACTCATCTGGGCTTCCTTTATCGTTCTTCTTCTTCGTCTGTCTTGCATGTTATTCTCTTCTTTTTAATTCCTTTTATTTTATTCATTCTCTATCCTTTCTGTTCCCTCTTCAATTATTTTCCTGTCGCACTTTTCTTCATTCCTCTCTTCTTTCATTCTATTTTTCTTAGTTCTCCCTCTCTCTCTCTCTTTCTTCTTGTACTGCTGGACTTTCTTTCCTCTCTCTTTCCGTTTCCCTTTTCGTCCGTCCTCACTTCCTCTTTCCTATTTCCCCCTTCACCACCTCTTTCCTATTTCCCCCCTTCATTTCCACTATCCTATTCCCTCCCCTTCACTTCCACTATCCTATTCCCTCCCCTTCACTTCCACTATCCTATTCCCTCCCCTTCACCACCTCTTTCTTATTCCCTTCCCTTCACTCCCTCTATCCTATTTCCTCCCCTTCACTCCCTCTTTCCTATTCCTTCCCTTCACTGCCTCTCCCATTTCAGTCTCCCCTCTCACCCTTTTCCATTTTTCTCTACGTCACTCCCTATCCGTTTCTTTCTCCTTCACCGCCTTTCCTTATTTTTTTCCCCTTCACTCACTTTCTTTTTCAATTCCTCCCTCCCTCCCTCCCTCCCTCTATCATTCCTCTTTTCCCTCTCTCCCCTTTCATCTTCTCCTTCCCTCACTCGGTACCTTTCCGAATATTTTTTTTTTCACGTCTCTCTCCCCTGACTCCCTTTCCTATATCTCATACCCAATCCCTTTTCCCTCCCCTTTCCACCACTTTCACCCTACGTCCCATTACCATCCCATCCCTCTCCCATTTTTCTCCCTCCTCCCTTTCTCCTACAGCCAAGACTGATTAGTGGGAATATCAGGAATAATTAGAGCTGCGACGCTGATCTCAGGAATTGGAATGGTGGTGTCAAATTTGGAATGGGAATATGTTAGGAACGGGAGTAGATACAGTGTCGAAGGGAAGGACACCGGATTACCATATGTCAGGGTATGTACGACGGTGGTAACGGCGGCGACCTAATGAGAACCGGGATATAATGGGTAGGGATATATGCTTGAATTATGAAGTGAACTGTGCTGAGACTAAGAATATGCTTGAACAGTAGTACCGGTATGCTATATAGTGATAGGAATGTTGGGAGAGTCAAAGGCATACCGTGAATACCATACGTCTCATAGTAGTAGTAGTAGTAGTAGTAGTAGTAGTAGTAGTAGTAGTAGTAGTAGTAGTAGTTATTGGCTTAGATTGGGATTAAGTCTCGATCATGAAGCTTGCTGACAGTGGGAATACAACTGAAGATAAGGTATGCCAGGGAGGACAGATATGATTTGTTAATGAAAGAAGACCACCCTAGACCTGGAAGACATAATTGTACGAGGGATGTAGTACAGAGGTGGACTCCTGAAGAAAAAAGGAGTGGCCGGGGTCGAAGGGTCTCCCAAACCCATAAGATATACTGCCCACATCACCGCAGAGGGGCCAGAGAGGACATTGAATAAAAAAGGGTGCGTGTAAAGAGGATATGTCAGTAAAAAGTAGTGGACCAGGGATGGGAAGGAATGAAAACATGGCTATACCACGAGTGACATGTCCTTTGTGTCACTGAGATATACTGGGAAAAATATTATAGTTTGAATCGGGGTATACCTTTAACCTAACCTTAAAGTTTTGTCACAACAGTGTAAGGTGTTTAGACAGACATGACAGTAAATAGGGGATGTAAAAGGAAGGTGACATACAGTGACTTGATGACTGATCTGTTTACAAGCAACCGCAACAAATAAATTGTTTAATAGCAGGCAGACAGACTGACTGACACACGTGTCAAGAGACATTTCAGAGCCATGTAAATGAATAAGTAATAATTTAACAGCTTCCTCAAAGGGGATGGAAATCTACCCGCTACCATTCCTAAAAATAAATTACAAAAAACACCTTGTTGACTTGTTACCCATCCATCTGTTTGCATACAAGATAAAGTTGAATGGAGCTAGTCATATAGCCAACATACCAGACAAGAGACAATCAAATAGCTTTAACACACACACACACACACACACACACACACACACACACACATACAAGCGGATGAAAGCAAAACCCAGTCTCTTAGTCGTTCCTGACAAGGTGTGAAAAAAAGGGGAAACTGGACAATATGATAAAGCGACCGGTATACCAGCGTAGGTTTGGTAGTTACAACTCCGTCAGTGGTGCTTCTTATAGAAATAGAAATTGCCAGGGTTGTCATCACATTGGCGAGGTGACGGTGTGTGTATTCAATAGCAAGTAAGACATGAGCAGTTTATACACCTAGGAAAGAGAGATAGGTAGAGTATCAAACTGAGAAGTAGAGGATATCATTTGGCAGAAAGAGAAGAATACTGTACATACGTATTCATGATTGAGAACAATAGACAGTTCGAGAGGCATAGTATAGATAAGGAAGAAGAATTGTCCAAGATTGATAGATTGGTAAAACGAGAGAGAGAGAGAGAGAGAGAGAGAGAGAGAGAGAGAGAGAGAGAGAGAGAGAGAGAGAGAGAGAGATGAGGTAGGTAAACAGAGTGAGGGCTGCATCAGATATCTTGTTTTACTGAATACAAGGCACTGTTTACGATGTTATCATGAGCACCACGGGTATACACAGAGGCAGGGGAGAGAGGGGAGAGATGGGGTTCAGGGTGAGGGGAGAAGTAAGGAGGGTAAAGAAAGGTAAGGGAGGGGGGAGGTAAAGGGGACTGAGAAGAGGCGTGTAGGCCAGGAGAGATGAAGTAACAACATGTGAGATAGGTAGGGGGAGTGGGTGTAGCCGTGTAGCATTGAAAAAAAAAAAAAAAAAAAAAAAAAAATAGAAAAAAGAGATTGACAAGATTGGGACAAAAGGTGAAGAATCGGAAACAAGGCTTAGGGAGCTGGGAGAAAGTTTTTGACGAAAGGGAGTTAGTTAATCGCTTTTTGTCCATAAGTTTTTCAGACAGAGAGGATTTTTCCGGTAGATGAAGAAGATGAGCTATAAGTAGTAGGATTAAGATTTCAGAAACTTTCCTCTGTACACACACACACACACACACACACACACACACACACACACACACACACACACACACACACACACACACACACACACACACACATCTCTCTCTCTCTCCTAACACACACACACACACTCATCTCTCTCTCTCTCCTAACACACACACACACACACACACACACACACACACACACACACACACACACACACACACACACACACACACACACACACTCTCACTCTCACTCTCATCTCTCTCTCTCTCTCTCCTAAAGGTTAACATCAACGTCATCACTTAATTATAGAGAGGAAGAGAAGGAGAAGAGATAGAAACGGAGAAGATTGAGGGAGGGGAAGGCAAAAGAGAGAGAGAGAGAGAGAGAGAGAGAGAGAGAGAGAGAGAGAGAGAGAGAGAGAGAGAGAGAGAGAGAGTCCTATAATTGAAATAACCAACAGGGAAATGTAACGTTGTGGCATAGAATTATCTTTAAATTCAATAATCTGTGAGATCATTGTACCTTTCAGAGCATTCAAGTAATCATTAGGGTTGGAACTTATCATGAAGATAGCCAAGAATCTGAGATGTAGGGAAGTGAAAACAACATAATTATTTGTCTCATGAATTATCCTTTATTTATGGATTAAAAATTATAGTTTTGAACTTTTTGGCGCCTTTACTTTCCTCAGTAGAGTCGTCTGGTGATAGTGAGGGCAAGATGTAAGTGACAGCTGATGTTTAAGGAGATACAATGTAGAGAGAGAGAGAGAGAGTGTTAGCTAAATATTATTCTTCACTCTCTAAGTCTATATTTAGCCTATCATAGGTTGACCTCAAGAGTTCTTAACCTTCCTTTCTTATTTCTGGAACTCATAAAATGTTAAGTGTGGATTGGATGCCCTTTACCATGTGACGGAGCCTTGGTCCTAAAAAAGTGAGCAACATTGACGTCACATTTCTCGTGGTAAAGTAGCCTATAGTGTGTAGGTCAATGCAGGATGGAGTTGTTGGAGAAAATATATATATATATATTTTAAAAACTTACATTTTGTTACCAGCCATTCCTATGTTACAAAGAAAATATTAGTATATATATATATATATTTTGATATTAACGATATATATATATAATATACACACAATAGTAAAAGTGATACCGCAATTATATTTGTGTGTTTTCCCTAATTCAAAATCCACCGATTTCCCAGAAAACTGTAGTTGTTAGTTGTACTTGTTCGTACGAGTACACCTTTCAGTCATATTCAAATGTGCTACTTCGACAATAGGCATTTCATAAGATGCCATTAATTTTTAACCCCGAGAGTCTAACTAACTTGATAATTTATATCTACTGCAAATAACAACAACTTTGGTATCACCTAAAAAATGAAAGTTTTAACAGTAATCAATTGGCTATGTTTCCAAAACTGGTATTCACATTAGGCTCTTTGAGAAGCTTCAAGCTTATGATATTACGTCTATGTGTTTGACTCACGGCCCCCTCCCTTCTTTGAACCACTTCAGTGTGAAGAATCTTCTAACCAATGCTTCTTTTCCTGACAGGTATGTATCCCAGAGTGCCAACCCGATCCTTGTTCATCCAGGCATCCATCATAGCGTGAGTAGTCTACGTTCCATTCCTTCCTATTCGATTATCACTCACGCTCAGTCGGTACTCACGTGTAGGTCCATTAAAAACATACTGTTGTTCAGATAAGTTAGTCAGAGAACTACTCATTCAGATTACTTGTGCATGGTTGATTCCTTCCTATGTGGGGCATGAATTCTATCAACTCCATTCCAAACCCTCATCTAGTTACATATATTATATTCTTATGTTTTCACTGCTCATTTTTCATTCACCATTCATATTTTTTTTTTACTTGTCCTGCCACCTTCCTCTTGTTTGTTTGTATCTCGAGCACTGGCAACAACATTAACATACGGGCTGGTGTGTCGAGGAAGAAGTTTTGAGAGAGAGAGAGAGAGGCTGAGTGGGGAGAGACGAGACCAGGGAACCAACAAGTTAACCTTTACATATACATACCAGTGAAAAAAACGTAATACATATTCTTCAAGCTCACAGAGTAAATAATAACTTACTATACATCAAAATAATAGTGGTTATAGGGATGTGTGTGTGTGTGTGTGTGTGTGTGTGTGTGTGTGTGTGTGTGTGTGTGTGTGTGTGTGTGTGTGTGTGTGTGTGTGTGTGTGTGTGTGTGTGTGTGTGTGTGTGTGTGTGTGTGTGTGTGTGGGAAGGGGAATTCTGTGTTTGATACTGATATAATAACATACTCGTGACTGGAATGAAAACGTGATTGAAAGGGAAACTAGATGGGTTTACAGGGGAATTATATAAACAGGAAATTTTGAGTTAATTTGCAGTTCGGGTGCATATAAAAATGTCGATACTGTTTTAATTCACTCTGCGTGTTTGTGAGCGATAACATGCAGAATACTCATGCTCTATATACTGTCTGTCTGTTATAATATTATGTTTTTCTGTATGTATGGTTGTCTCTATGTATGTATTTATTTTTTAATGTACACACGCGTAGTATTGTTTGTGCTTCATTATTGGTTGTATTGTACGGAAGCATTTGTTGTGATATATAGGTCACCTCGGATATTATTCAGAATGGTTCTCACATACAGCTACGTCCGACCATCATCAAACATTAATTTTACACCTAATAGTTATGGAGGATCAGAGTCAATCATTATAGACCTACAAAATATTATAGACTCCACATGTGCTAGCTACGACCAATTCTCTCTTGTTGTTAAAATTGTAGGGCTACTGATTCCTCCAAACTACTGTATGCCAGGAATCAGACGAATAGGGGATCTGTTTCGTGGCATATTTTGGAGGAATTATTAGCCCCATCACTTTACCAACAATAGATACTTACCTCCCTAATGAAGTCAATGAGATGTAAAGATAAGTCCAAATACCGTCGAGAAAAATACTACCCCGATGATTATGGAGGTGAACACAAAACAAATGAGGTTCCACAGTTTTCCATAATAGGCAGCGACATAAAATATTCAGCCACAGGGACCTACTTCGTCCAACAACACTGGCTGGCTGGCTTTACTCGGTAGGGTTGTACTTTTATGGCTTGGCTGTGGTGGGGAGGGACAGGGAAAAGCTTAGGAGAGAGAGAGAGAGAGAGAGAGAGAGAGAGAGAGAGAGAGAGAGAGAGAGAGAGAGAGAGAGAGAGAGAGAGAGAGAGAGAGAGAGAGAGGTTGGAAGGATCTACGTAGAGAGTGATAGAGAGGGAGAAGTTTCAGGAAAGTAATGGAGAGAGAGAGAGCGAGAAGTGGTGGTGGTGGTGTGCAGGGGAAGGGATGGATGGAGGAGGGAGAGTTGAAGTAGAGTGCTGGTGGTAAAGGAGAGTGGTGTGGAGCAAGACACAGCTGTACTGGAGAGGGAGAATGGCAGCATGTGGGATGATGATGATGGTGGTGGATAGATGGAAGTGAAGAGCGAAGAACAGAGATTGAACGAGGGATGGAGATGAAGACTTACTAAGGAAGGGAATGAAGGAAGGAAGGAGTGAGGGAGGGAGGGTGTAGAGTCAAATGTTTCGGAGTGATGACATTGCATGGCCCGGGGTACTAAAAGGAAATGTATGCAGGGTTAGCTGGTGAAGAGGAGGTAAAAACTTCAGGGCTGTAAAATGGGGAAATATAATAGATAAAAATGTGGGAAGTATGGAGAGATATACTTAAAGAGGGAGATAGAATAATGGGGAAAAGAAGAGTGAGAAAGAGAGAGAGTATTATGTGAGTGGAGGAGAGAAATAGAAGGGGAATGAATGGTGCATCGTATTTAATAGAAAATGGGGAATAGAGGGAGCTTATAAAATAGAAAGGAAGACGAGAATATGAACAAAGATGGGGAAAGTTGAAAGGGAAAAAATCTTGAGCCCTTTCCCTTCCCTTCTCCAATACCTCCACCTGGATAAGCCGATAGTGAGGCAAAAAGTGAGGAAGAAGATCATGAATATGGCAGGAGGGTGAGGAAGGGAAGGAGGAACAAGCGGCGATGGAGGAGGGGAGCAGGAAGAAGACGAGGAGGGAAGATAGGAAGGATAGCAAAGGAAGGGAAGGAAGGAGAGGGAAGATACTGTATAGGAACAGCTACATATAGAAAGATAGATAGATATATAGATAGATAAATAGGTTAATGGCTCTGGTTCGATACTCGTCACTTCACGTAAACCTTGTGATGAGGACAAGAGCACTTTACAATATTAGTGGACTATATAATATCCTATAATTATCATGATCCAGCTTGATAGAATGACTGTATTCCT
>JAWQEG010003473.1:0-16437 GCA_033782935.1 Petrolisthes cinctipes | reverse complement strand
GGCTGGCCCCAACACCATCAACCATAAACACACGAGAATTGTCATGTCAAAACACATTTACAGAGCTTTCTCATGTCATCATAACTCTTGAAGAGAAGGAATGGCTTTAGGATGCTATAATTAAACCGACTATGACGTCACGGGCACTAGAGGGGGAGGGACAACATCAATACAATATAAGGAGCTATAGGGAAAGGCTTCGTGATGCCATATAATATCACTTGCACTAGAGGGGAGGGGCAATATCCACATAAGATGATCATTATATGGAAGGGCACAAGACGCTGCTTGACGTCATGCGCAACAACAGGGACCCGTTTATGTGTTCCGAACTGTTGTTATGAATTGGGTTGGCGGCGTGTGTTGATATGTATGCATAGGATCTGACTTACTTTGTACTTGAATATGGAAAACCTTTGTGTATCCCTGAGAACCAATGGAACAGGTGTGCTGGGTGTGAGTCATTTGGGTTGCACCTGTGTGTGTGTGTGTGTTTTTTTTTTTTTTTTTTTTTTTTTGGCTAATATTCAAACATTATTTTTTTTCAGTTCATATTGTCCTGAAATGCATAGCGTCTAGTTAATAACTCAGCTGGGTCAGTAGTTGGTGTCATTAATGTAATTTAGTTTACACTACATAAAAAGAAAAAAGTAAAATGTGAAATGAGGAAGAGGATCACCTGAAGATCATCCAACTTAGTACCATAGCATATGGTGATGCCTAGTACCATAAATATAGAACAAATAACCTAGGCCAAACCAATCAAACTGAAGATAACCTAATTATAAGTTAGGTTAGATTTGATCTGATTATTTAGGGTATAATTATATAGTTACGCTATGTTAAAAAGGTACTGTCCACCCAAAGCGTTGCTGTGTTTTCTGATATTCTGCTTATCTGAGGGAGTTGGTGCCATATCACCAGAACAAAAGACATAAGAACTCTTTGTTGTAGAATGCCTTGTTTTCCTTTGTGGCCTAGTGTGGAGCAAGAGTGGGAATAATTAGAAGGAACACGAGTAAAATGATTTCCACTTTGGTATGATATAGAGTAAAAGAGGGAATGTAGGGAAGGGACAAAAGTAAAATGATTTCTTCTGTTGTATAGGGTAAGAGAGGGAATGATGGGAAGGGACAAGAGTAGAATGTTTTGTTTTCCACTGTGATATAAGAAACACGTGTAGAATGCTTTGTTTTCCTCTGTGATATATACAAGAAACACGTGTAGAATGCTTTGTTTTCCACTCTGATTTAAGCAACACGTGAAGAATGCTTTGTTTTCCACTGTGATACAAGAAACACGTGTAGAATGCTTTGTTTTCCTCTGTGATATATACAAGAAACACGTGTAGAATGCTTTGTTTTCCTCTGTGATATATACAGGAAACACGTGTAGAATGCTTTGTTTTCCTCTGTGATATATACAAGAGACACGTGTAGAATGCTTTGTTTTCCCCTGTGATACAAGAAACACGTGTAGAATGCTTTGTTTTCCTCTGTGACACAAGAAACAGGTGTAGAATGCTTTGTTTTCCTCTCTGATATATACAAGAAACACGTGTAGAATGCTTTGTTTTCCTCTGTGATATATACAAGAAACACGTGTAGAATGCTTTGTTTTCCTCTGTGATATATACAGGAAACACGTGTAGAATGCTTTGTTTTCCTCTGTGATATAATATTATACAAGAAACACGTGTAGAATGCTTTGTTTTCCACTCTGATTTAAGAAACACGTGTAGAATGCTTTGTTTTCCACTCTGATTTAAGCAACACGTGTAGAATGCTTTGTTTTCCTCTGTGATACAAGATGCACGTGTAGAATGCTTTTTTTTCCTCTGTGGTATGGTGTGGTGTGTTAAGAGAGGGAGGAGACAGGCGTTCACTCGTTTCCAGAGACCAGTTTGTTGACAGTGTATTATCCGCCTGTCGCACCTCACTGACAAGGCCGGGGAAAGGGACGCTTCTGTTGTTCCTCTTCCCAAGTCTTTTAGGATGTAGTTTTTTTTTATATATTTACAATTATTTTCATTTCTCTATCGTATAATAATAGCTGTTGTGTTGTCGTGTATGTTTTTCTTTCCATTCAGTCAGTCAGTCAGTTTATCATTTCACTCTGATTCATTTTTAGAGGAAATGGGAAGTAAAATGACCATGGATATCTCGAGTAGAAACAAAAAGGAATCGTACTAGTCCTTGTATCCTGTAAGACTTGGGAAGGATCAGGTAGAAGAAGAAAGGGATCATCATTATTATTATTATTAGTCCCTGAAACCTGTAGGACTTGGGAGGGGTTCAGCTGGGAACGTGGAAATGACAAGTAATGTAAGCAGGGCATGTGTGTGTGTGTGTGTGTGTGTGTGTGTGTGTGTGTGTGTGTGTGTGATGGGTTCCCTGGTTTGGAATTGGTGCATTATGTCACCAGCACACATAGTTGCAGCTACACACACACACACACACACACACACACACACACACACACACACACTTAGCTATCTATTTATCTGTATTTGTGTATATTTATAGGCTACGTCTATATTTATCTATCTGAGTGACTAATTCAAATGGACTAAGTTTTGTAGTGGAAGTATAAGAGGGGTTGGTCAGAAGAGGTTTAATAATATTAGGTTAGGTTAGGTTGAAAATGGGTAGAGATGGAAAATAATGACGTGAGAAGATGTAGGGAAGAGTGACTAATTCAAAGGGACTAAGTTTTGTAGTGTAAATATAAGAGGGGTTGGTCAGAAGAGGTTTAATAATATTAGGTTAGGTTAGGTTGAAAATGCTCGTCTTTCTATCTTTTCTGTATCTATTTTTATCCATTCCTGTTTGTTCATTTCCATCAATATTTTCATTCAACCCCTCTATGTATCAATCTATATTTAAGTCGTTTTGTGCTCCAACCTTAGAGATGGTCGATGAGAGAACCCGTAAATAACTCGCATTGCAGTATTCTCTGTTGAAAATATACCCGTGGCCTTGATTTATAACCAGACTACACCCGAGTGAGCAAGAAAAAGACTTGATATGTTATTTATGAACATATTTTTTGTTGTTGTTATTATTATTATTATTATTATTATTATTATTATTATTATTATTATTATTATTATTATTATTGCTTTATAATTAGGCACACATATGGTCATTAAGCATAATAAATTACACTGCAAATACATCCAGGCCGCAACTGTCCCTCTTTTCTTTCTATTTCCTTCCTGCCTGATGTCTCACCTCTCAATCACCTTCTTCTGGCGCTATTTGGTCTCGCTGTTGCGGACCCTAATATCAATCAATCAATCAATCAATCAATCCAGACTTTTAGCAAGATAATTAACAACGAGAATTGCTGACTTAAGGTGGTAATTCTTTTTTGGTACATTGGAGTCCCTTGATTCCTCCAAAGTATACCAGGAAACAGGACCAGAAGAGCAAAAATAATGGTGTTCTGTTGCTTTGAATAGTTTGGAGGATTCAGTTGCTCCAGATTTACCAACACAAAACTTCCCCCTTAAAGACCGTTAGTTAGTTTTATTTCAAAGTTGAAAGTATGACCCTAACTTGAGTTGTCGTCGTCTGTACACAGCATAATGAAGACAACTGGCCCTTAATGTCCCAAGGGATTTAATATTACACAGCCGGTGCTATTTTCAGGTGGTGTGGAAAGAACAGTGCATGCAAGGTATAAATGGATTCACTTGGTTATTCAGTACATTGGCACGCACTTCTCGTCTCCAGTATAGTTCCCCTAAGTCAGTTTCTTATGTGGATGGTTTGCCTTCAATACACATGCAAGAGTGGTATCAACACGTGTACTTGTTCCAGTTGTACAGTCGGCGGCAAAATTCCCGTCGCCTCACTCAGCGCTTCTTGAAGGATAACAATATAGAGGCAAATCATCGAATAGACACATTCATCATACAGAATTTCAGTATCCAGGAGGCGAATATAAAATAGAAAAAACTTTTCTGGTTTTTCAGTTTTCTAGCCTGTGAAATTTTTATTGCCATACTGTACTGCATGACATGGTAGATGTGGCGACAGGACTTTTGCCGCCAACTGTACATAATTTATCACACACACAGACATGCAGACCCTCCCACACACACACACACACACACACACACACACCACACCCACACACACACACACACACCACACACCACACACCGCACACCACACACCGCACACCCACACACACACACACACACACACACACACCACACACCACACACCCACACACACCCACACACACACCCACACCCACACACCCACCCACACAGCCACACACCACACCCACACACCACACCCACACACACACCCACACCCACCTACACACTTTGACACATACTGACACTATTTCCCTATCTTTCTCTGTGTTTATCTGTTTGCCTGTCTGTCAGTGTGTCACTTATTGAAATATAATGATAATAAAAAATCAAATATGAAGAGAGAATTTTGCACTGGTAGAGAATATAATGTTCCTCCTTGCTTGCAGACTTGTTGGAAAAGTATTGGTACACTCGTGATACATAATTTCTGACCAGACTCGAACGGCAGGCACCACACATACCCAACATTCGAACTCAGCCCCTATAGGTATACTGGATGGGGTAATGAGCTATAGCAGGCCATTCGAAGCTTTCTGCTCCTCTCACTCTGGTCAGAAATTATGTATCACGAGTGTACAGTGTTGATCAATCTGGAGCAACCGATTCCTCCAAACTATTCCGAGCAGTTGGCCACCATAAATTTTTGTTAATCTGGTTCTGTTTCCTGGCAGACTTTGGAGACATCAAAGTGTACTAATGTTCCAAAAGTATACTATCCCCTTAACGGTGTGGGGTTAGAATTATCACTCGTCCTCATGAAGGCTATCGAGTCCTCCAAACCATGACTAAGAAACGATTGCCTCATTGTAGGTGGTCGATTGCTTAAGGGGGTGTGGGAGTAGGGGACAGGCTTGGGGGGGGGGGTGCGGGAATAGGGGGACAGGCTTGGGGGTGGGGGTAGAAAGCCTGTCCCCTATTCCCGCAACCCCTTAACCCCACCCCCCCTAGCCTATTCCAATACTCCCTCCCTCCCCCAAACCCCCCCTCCCCCAAGCCTGTCCCCCTATTCCCACACCCCCTTAACATCCCCACTCTTCCACCCCCCTCCTGTCCCTTTGCACAAGCTTAAAGCGAATCAGGAAAACTCTGCCCAAGTTTTTTTTTAAGCTTCTTTCCGAGTGTATCAAGTTCGGATTCATTTATGTATTCATTTATTATTTGTTCATTCCTTTTATTTCATTCCTTCATTCATTCTGTGACTCATGCATTCTTTCACTTTTATATATATTTCGTTCTTTCATCGATAGTGCAATTCATTACTTCATTTACCCATCCGTTCATTCATTCATTCATTCACTGTCTATGCATACATACTGTACGTAATAACAAACAATAATACATATAATCAGAAATACGTAGATATATAGTTACATGTACAGATACATAGACATATATACATAAGGTACACACACTTCCCATTCCTACCATGCACATTATTCTCCTTTATATTTCCACTTATATCAAATCCCTTGCACTCTCTCTCATGTCCCTCTCACTCTCATCACATTCCTCCCTCCCATTCTCATCACATCCCTCCTTCTCAATCTCATCACATCCCTCCCTCTGACTCTCATCACATCCCTCCCTCTCACTCTCATCACATCCCTACCTCCCACTCTCATCACATCCCTCCCTCTCACTCTCATCACATCCCTCCCTCTGACTCTCATCACATCCCTCCTTCTCAATCTCATCACATCCCTCCCTCCCACTCTCATCACATCCTTCCTTCTGACTCTCATCACATCCCTCCTCCTCAATCTCATCATATCCCTCCTTCTCAATCTCATCACATCCCTCCTTCTCAATCTCATCACATCCCTCCCTCCCCACTCTCATCACATCCCTCCCTCCCACTCTCATCACATCCCTCCTTCTCAATCTCATCACATCCCTACCTCCCACTTTCATCACATCCCTCCCTCCCACTCTCATCACATCCCTCCCTCCCACTCTCATCACATTCCTCCCTCTCTCTTTTACTCCCTCACCCCACTCACTCCCCTCACCCCTCTCATCCCCTCACTCCCCTCACCCCCCTCACCCCCCTCACCCCCTCACTCCCCTCACCCCCCTCACCCCCTCACTCCCCTCACTCCCTCACTCCCCTCACCCCCTCACTCCCCTCACCCCACTCATACCCCTTACCCCTCTCACTCCATTCATCCCCTCACCCCACTCACCTCTCCGGTCTGAGTGGCGCTTTGCTTAGTTCGGTAAGGTTTTGTGTGAGGTTGTTCCAGGCCTGGTAGACACTCTCTCTCCTCCTCCTCTCAGCCTCCTCCTCCACAACAACACCCCCTTCATCTCCTCCGTCCTCCGTTAACATAGCAGTAGTTTCCCTCGTGTCTTTACTGAGAGGATGAAGGATGGAGGTAAAACTTTTGTATGTCGGAGTAAGTTGATTCATAACACACATTATTCAATTGATAACACACTCAATTTATAACACACACTACTAATAACGCACACTATTGATAACACACACTATTGATAAAGACTATTGATAACAAAGACTATTGATAATAGAAACTAGTCAATACGTGAATCAGTAAAATGCTTATAAGTGTGTAGGTATGTAAATTAAGATAGTTAGTACATATGCTATCCCCCCCCTCATGTAAACTAAACCAGACTGAAAGCCACACTTAAAACAAAAGACTGACCAGACTGATAATCCCATGTAATCTAACCAGACTGAGAACTCCCCTAAACCACTTTAAACTAACCAGACTGAGAACCCCCATGTAAACTAACCAGACTGAGAACCTCCTGGTGGCCTGCACGTCGCACTCTGGGTTGAGGAACTCTGTGAAGCCTCGTGAGAACTCGTCGTAGCTGATCTTACCATCCTCATCTTGGTCCAGGTCGGTGAAGATAACGTCAGAGTCCTCGGCTGCGATGGCAAGGCCGGCGCATAGTTCCCGTAGCTCCTCCTGTACTATGTAACCCTTGCCTGCAACAACCACAAACATACACACACTGGCTCGAATGAAACCGTACATACACAATCATACACAAGCTTAATTGAAAGGAACCATACACACATAAACATACACACACAAGCTTAATACCCGTAGCTCCTCCTGTACTATGTAACCCTTGCCTGCAACAACCACAAACACACACACACTGGCTCGAAAGGGACCGTACATACACTCATAAACATACACACACAAGCTTAATTGAAAGGGACCATACACACACAAGCTTGAGAGGGACCATACACACACAAGTTTAACACAAGCTTAATTGAAAGGGACCGTACACACACAAGCTTAATTGAAAGGGACCATACACACACAAGCTTAATTGAAATGGACCATACACACACAAGCTTAATTGAAGGGACCATACATACACAAGCTTGAAAGGGACCATACACACACAAGCTTTATTGAAAGGGACCATACATACACAAGCTTGAAAGGGACCATACACACACAAGCTTAATTGAAAGGGACCATACACACACAAGCTTGAAAGGGACCATTCACACACAAGCTTAATTGAAAGGGACCATACACACACAAGCTTAATTGAAAGGGACCATACACACACATGCTTAATTGAAGGGACCATACACACACAAGCTTAATTGAAAGGGACCATACATACACAAGCTTGAAAGGGACCATACACACACAAGCTTAATTGAAAGAGACCATACACACACTATCATACACACACAAGGTCGAAAGGGACCATAAACACACAAAATGTATGAATGAGCACAGATAGTTGCAAATATTAATTGTTGCTGTATAGACGACCCATGCTAGAACAATAAAGGCATTTTGCTGTAAACATAAACAACAACAAAATAACAGACGAAACATAAAAGAACTATACACGGCTGTTGTCCTCTTAACATAAAAGAAGATAGACGAAACACGAAAGAGTTACACGTTACTTATTTAAGGGACCCTGTGATGTAGTAACAAAAATTGGAGATATACGAGTCCTTCAAATATTGTCACGAAACACCACCTGTATGGAAAGAGCTTATTTCGTGTCATGGTCAGGAGGAATCGGAAACCTCCAATTTTCATACACGATCACAGGGTCCTTAATTAAGCTGTATATACATGGGAATATCAGACAAAACATAAAAAACTAACACTTTTTTTTTTTTTTTTTTTTTTTTTTGCATAAATCATAGGAATACCAGATGAAACATGCTAGAGCTATACGGATTATTATGAGTTGTAAACATAGTAATACCAGACGAATATTTCAGGAGGGTATACGATTTCTTTAGCCTTCAAGGGGTGGGGGGGGGGGGTTATAGTACAGTGTTGGTATACCTAAAACAACTAAATTCCTCCAATCTGTTCCACGCAACAGACCACCATTCCTTCGGTAATTATGGTGCTGTTTCCTTGGTAAATATTGGAGGAATCAAGACTCTCTAATATACCAAAAGTGACATCTCCTTGAACATAAAAATAACAAACGAAACATTATTGAGCTGTAAATATAAAAGATATAGGCGAAACAAAAAGAAAAACACACGAAACATTAATGAACTGTAAACATAAATAGGCGAGGCATGACAGAACTAAGAAGTATTAAGAGCTGACCTTGCTTATCACAGGTGTTGAAGAGAGCCTGGAGCTGAGAAGTGGCACTCACACCCCCAATGCTGGACCGTCTTGTTGTCGACACTTGGATGTTGTTGTCCATCCTTGTCTGTGGTGGTGATGGTGGGGGTGTTGATGGTGGTGGTGGAAGTGGTGGTGGTGTTGATGGTGGTGGAAATGGTGGTGGTGGGGGTAGGGAAGGTGGAAGTGGTGGTGGTGGTGGTGGTGATGATGATGATGGTGTCGGTGCCTTGATATCGATGATGGGGGAGGTCGTGGTGGTGTTGATGGTGGTGGAAATGGTGGTGGTGGGGGTAGGGAAGGTGGAAGTGGTGGTGGTGGTGATGATGATGGTGGTGGTGGTGGTGGTGTCGGTGCCTTGATGGTCTATAGTGATGGTGGAGGTCGTGGTGGTGTTATTATTATTATTTTTGTTGTTGTCCTTGTTATTAGTGGTAGTGGTGGTGGTCTTATGTTAGTCTTTGCCAGTAGTAGTACAGTAGTAGTGGTGATACCGTTGATATTCGTGGCCGTGGTAGTAGTAATAGTAGTATACTGTTGATGTTCTTGCCTCTGGTAGTGATAGGGAGTGCTGCTTTTATACTTGTTCGTGGTGGTGGTTTTGGTGGTGGTGGTGGTGGTGATGATGATGATGATGATAATGGTAGCAATGCTGCTATTTAATATTCTGACCCCCGGAACACTTAGTTAATTAAGCAACGTGCTCACCAGTTGATTACTATAATATATGTTTGTTCACTGTTCATGTCCAGCACCTTCGGCATCTTACCGTCCATCTGTGTCACTGTCCATGCCATCAGAGCATAAAAACTATTCGTGTTCGTTTGTTGTTCATTCATCTAATAATACCGGGGTTCAGTTTTCATTTGCTTTCACTCTTCATCTCTTTTCATAATAGGCTTTCACTGTTCACAGAATATGATTCATCGTATGTCAGTGCATTTTTGTCTATGACATTTTGTATTTCTGTCGATAATGGGGAAAAAAAGTCAAACATCATCGGAACCTTACCATTTCTTGCTTCATTGTGTGTGTGAAAGTGGAAAGAAAGACTCTCAATTACCTTTTTCTTCTAACCTTGGGATCATGATATATTTCTGTGTTTTATGTGCACCACTTTGCTTGTACTTCATTACGACATATTGAAGTGAGTGTGTTCTCGGTCATTAGGTGAGTTTACTTTACACACACACAGTCCTCTGTCACTCGTCGTCTGGGATGATGATAAAGCTGGGTTATATAAAGTAATAGAACGGAGATGATATTTAGATTTGCTAATACAGGTCTATATAGCTGTGTGTGTGTGTGTGTGTGTGTGTGTGTGTGTGTGTGTGTGTGAGATTAACTATTCATAGGTATTATGGCTCATCAGTTAATATAAGAAAAAAAAAACACACATACATTAGTGTAGACCTATACACCCTCTCATTCACTCAGGTATATACACAAACTATATAACACAATTACTAATAATTTGCCTGGAGAGCTTCACTGGGATTGAAGCTTTACCGAGATTGAAGCTTCACTGGGATTGGGATTTAAGATTTACTGAGATTTAAGCCTCACTGGAATACTAAGATTCAGGCTTTACCGGGATATGATGTTAATTGGGAACGCTTGGTGGATAATGTAGAACTGGAGCCAAGGTCGTATAGTATCTCTCGTTTCCTTAACCACGGAGCCTAAAAAGTCAGTCCAGAGCTGTGTACTTAACAAATGCTTCTCTTTACACATAATACCTCCCCAGTATCACTGCTTGTCGTAATACGCGACTAATGGGGACTTTCAATTCTCCAGCTGTCCATTTTTTTTTTCAACTGTTGTTACCTTTTGTGCTTGCTGTCCCACATCTCAATCACCTCCTTCCTCGGGAGCCATATGACCTCGCTGTTGCGGCGCCAAATTTAAATCAATCAAATAAAATTCTCTTTTAGCACACCAAAGTTATCGCTGGTATGATTGTTATCGACCCGCGAGACTCATTATGAGGGTTCTTTAAAGAGGGACACGATTGTCTTATAAAGCGTGACAATCGTGACTATTGTTATGGGGGCAATACACTGTTGGTACATAATATTAAAACCTTCATACATCCAAAATTATGTCAGGAAACAGGACCAATGAATAGATATAATGATATCATGTTATTTGGAATAGTGTGGAGGAATCAGTTGCTTCAGATTACCATCAACAACACTGTACTATATACCACCTTAAGATATATTTAGCAAGATTTTGAATGGAAGAATTTTGAGGACAGACGTCGAATGCTTGTTTGGGACATTGCTTTATCTTTGACAGAGTAAAAATGGCTGAGTTTTTCTTCCTTCACATTTTTTCTCTATATTCCAAACTCTGCCTATAAACTCCACATTCTCTGTATATACTCTATTTACATACTCCACACACTGTCTATAAGTTCCACAGTCTTTCAATAAACTCCACATTCTATCTCCATACTAAACATTTTATCTCCATATCCCACACTCCGTCTGTATACTCCACATCCCGTCTATGCTTTCCACATTCTACACAAAATATTCTGCATACTAAATAAACTGTATTCTGTCTTAATATATCTGTTGAATTGTGAAGCTTGACGTGTGTACCAATATGACTCATGGATGGCGTCATGTAAACCGAGGACGAGCCCCTCCCCCTACCTTCTCCACCCCCTGCCCCTCCCCCTCCCTTCTCCACCCCCTGCCACTCCCCGTCCCTTCTCCACCCCCTGCCACTCCCCGTCCCTTCTCCACCCCCTGCCACTCCCCCTCCCTTCTCCACCCCCTGCCACTCCACCCCCTGCCACTCCCCCTCCCTTCTCCACCCCCTGCCACTCCCCCTCCCGTCTCCACCCCCTGCCACTCCCCCTCCCTTCTCCACCCCCTGCCACTCCCCCTCCCTTTTCCACCCCCTGCCACTCCCCCTCCCTTCTCCACCCCCTGCCACTCCCCCTCCCTTCTCCACCCCCTGCCACTCCCCCTCCCTTCTCCACCCCCTGCCGCTCCCCCTCCCTTCTCCACCCCCTGCCACTCCCCCTCCCTTCTCCACCCCCTGCCACTCTCCCTCCCTTCTCCACCCCCTGCCGCTCCCCCTCCCTTCTCCACCCCCTGCCGCTCCCCCTCCCTTCTCCACCCCCTGCCACTCCCCCTCCATTCTCCACCCCCTGCCACTCCTCTCTCACTACCCACCAAGCACATCTGTCACGTTGCCCCACAAAGCCACACACACACACACACACACACGTGAATATAATAACCATACAGATATCGCACACATTTTTTTTACAATCAACACACACACACACACACACACACACACATACACACACACACAAATACACACAGTGACTCATGTACTCCTAACCTGGTAACCTCAGCGAAGACTATGTCGACCTTTAATTGTCCAGAAGTTATGAGGACTCGTGTTCAAGGATATAGTCGAGTTAATTAAGGGGAATATGATCTTTTTGGTGAAATTGGAGGACTACTGATTCCTCCAAACTATGCCAGGAAACAAACCCCCTCACTGTTACTAATAGGGGATCTGTTGTTTCGAGACATAGTTTGGAGGATTCACTATCCCTCCAATTCACCATCAAGACAAACTCCCATTAAGGGCGAAGTACAGTGTTGGTAAATCTGAAGTAACTGATTCCTCAAAATTATTTCAAGCAACAGACCACCATTATCTTTGTTCATCTGGTCCTGTTATCTGGTATACTTTGGAGGAATCAAGGGCCTCTAATGTAACAGAAGAATCTCTCCTTAAAAACGTGTATTGTATATCAAACTTTGGAGTCCAGGCCAAGTGTGATTCCCTGCAAGAAAAAATAGTTTGTATACTTGATTTTAATGTCTTTGGAGGCCAGCAGGCGTATCTAAGGACCCTGTGATCGTGTATGGGATTTAGAGGCTTCTGATTCCTCCTGACTCTGCCACGAAACAAGCTCCTTCCATAGAGGTGCGTGTGTTTCATGGAAATATTTGAAGCACTCACTCGCCTTCACTTTTCTGACTACATCACGGGGTCCCTTAACTCAAAGAAGAAAAAAATAGCTTGATTTAAGGGGGTAATGCACTTTTGTTACATTGGAGCGCCTTAATTCCTCCAAAGCATGTCAGAAAACAGGACCAGATGAACAAAAATAATGGCTCTCTTATATTTTATCTCTCTTCTTTTAATTTTTCTTTATTTTTATTTTTTTCCTTCCTTGCTTTCTTTTTTTATCTTATCTTTAGTTCTTTAAATTTTTCGTTATCTTTTAATTTTCTTCATTATCTTCCATTTAATTTACTTTTCTTTTATTTTTTATTTATTTTTTCATTTTCTTCTTTAAAAAATCTTTTCATTTTTCTTCTTTATTTTTTCTTTTCTTCTTTATCTTCTTTTAATTTTCTTCTTTTATTATTTTCATTTTCTTCATTATCTTCTATTCACTTTTCATCATTAATATTCGTTTCAGTTTTCATTTCCTTCTTTCTCTTATTTTTATTTTTATTTATTTTTAAATTTCTTTTTGCATCTTCTTTTCCTTTTTATTTCTTTTTCTTAATCTTATTTTATATATTTATTTATTTATTCATGGATCTTATCCCTGGTTTGTGTGTCTAACTGTTCGCCATTTTAGCAGCTGTTGATCCTGGCTCCAGTGACAAAGCCCCAGTGTTTTGCCGGGCGCCGGACGCACACACACACAGGTAATTAAAGGTAAACACTTAAGGACCCTGTGATCGCACATGAAAATTGGAGGCTTCTGATTCCTCCTGACTATGCCACGAAACAAGCTCCTTCCCTAGAGATGGTGTTTCGTGGCAGTATTTGAAGGACTCATTTACCTCCAATTATCTGACTACATTACAGGGTCCCTTAAGGGGAGTTTTTCTTGTTGGTGAATTAGGAGGGTTCTGATTCCTCCAAACTATGCCAGGAACAGTCGCCCTCAATGGTACTAATAAGGGATCTGTTGCTTGGCATAGTTTGCAGGGATCATAAACCTTCCAATTTACCATCACGAGAGTCTCCCCTTATGGACCCTCTGATGTAGTCAGAAAATTGGAGGTAAATGAGTCCTTCAAACACTGCCACGAAACACCATCTATAGGGAAAGAGCTTTAACTGAAAGGAACTTAGCCTAACCCAACCCAACTCAACCCAACCTAACCTAACCTAACCTATCCTATCCTAACCTTACCCAACCCATCCTAACCTTACCCAACCCAACCTAAAATATCGTTTCCTAACCTAGCCTAGTCTAACCTAATCTAACCTAGTCTAACCTAATCTAACCTAGCCTAAACTAACCTAGTCTAGTCTAGGCTAACCTAATCTAACTGAACCTATCCTAACCTGGTCAAACCTAACCTAACCTAACCTAACATGGCCGAGCTGTGAGGGTTGCCGGTAGTGGTAGGCTACTGAGTCGAGCGGGGGTATACAGAACAGAAATAAGTATGCCTCCAGGAAAAAAAACTGAAAGGAACTTAATAAATTCTTAATGGGAAGTTATTTTTTATGAGTGAAATAGGCAGCCAAATGATTCCCCACAAACTAATAAGCATCCAGTCGAGGTTGGTGAAGAGCCAGATAAACGAATGAATGTTAGTTGATTAATTTTACCAGTTCCTATAGAGTGGTTCGACAGTATTTCCTGGTTACTGGGGTGCATGAGACGAGAGGTTAATATTAGTGTTGGAGGTTCAATTCTGGTGAGTGAAGGAACGAACATCAGTCAGTTTCTCAAGTCATGAAGGATCTATTTACTGCAGCGGTCAGTGTTCGTTCTTCCGGCCCACCCATACATCCCAAACTACGACTTTGCTCTCACTCTAGCTATGGGCCTATGAGCGTGAAGAAACTATTGGCATTAGTTTGTATAGAAGGTTTGGTGGGTGGAAGGAAATCGGTGCAAGTTCTCCATAACTATACTTGTGACTTATGTATGCTTTTTCAAACTCAAGGTGTCTAGTAGGCATCTCGAACGAATTTGTAAATGATTTTTGGGTTCTCGTTCGCTCATTTTATTTCACAGGTGAGGACATTATGCGGCGTTTTTGCCTTTAGTCCTCACCTTCGTCAATATAGAAAAAGTAGAATAATATGTTATAGTCTGTCTCTCTGTCGGTGTAGCTATCTATATCTATCTATCAATATGCCTCTATTAAGCTATCTTTCTGTCTATTCTTCTATCTATGTATGTCTATATCTGTGTGTGTAGGTACACACACTCTCTCTCTCTCTCTCTCTCTCTCTCTCTCTCTCTCTCTCTCTCTCTCTCTCTCTCTCTCTCTCTCAAAATGGATCATGTGTTAAGCTGCACTCGACACAAGATTGCAGTGCATGGCAGTCGGATACGGATACGTGTTGAAAGGGGCTTGAAGAATGAGTGAATGTGTGAATAGATTCTGAAACATCCGGGCAGTATATCTAGGGAATGTGTCTGGCCGCTTGATTAGTTAGCCTGGGAACAAGTTGGTGAGGCGGGTATAGTAAGTTGTGGTTAGACGAGTATAGTAAGTTGGTTAGACGAGTTGAAAAGTAGTCAGGTGATAAGTTTAAAGTTAGGGATGGTAGTTAGTAAGTTAGAAAAGTAGTTTGGTTAGGTAAACAGTGCGATAGTTAGGAAGATTAGGCCAGTTAAAAGTTAATTGATTAGACAGGTTAGGTTGGTAATCAGTAAGTAAGAAAAGTAGTTAGTTAAGTAGACAACACGATAGTTAGGAAGGTTGTCAGTTAGGTACAGCAGTATATTTAGGGACCCTGTGATGTAGTCAGAAGATTGGAGGTAAATGAGTCCGTCAAGTACTGTCATGAAACACCACCTATATAGAAGGAGCTTGTTTCGTGGCATAGTCAGGAGGAATCAGATGCCACCAATTCTCATACACGATCACAGGTTCCTTAAAGGTAGATTCTCTGGTAAATTGGAAGGTCTACGGTTCATTTTAACTATGCTAGAAAACAAACGCCCTCAGTGGTACTAATAGGAGATCTGTTTCGTAGCAAAGTTTGGAGGAATCAGAGACCTACTAATTCACCTGCAAAAGAAACTCCTTTTAAGCATGCAGGGTGTTAGAGAGAACAAATACCCAGATCACAAGAGGGAAAAAAAAATTATAGAACGGAGTACATTCGAGAAACAGAATAACAACGAATATTGCTGGCGAAATGTAGACTACAGGAGCCGTATTCACAAAAACAAAGTTCACTCTTAACTTAAAATTTTGTTCGTAAGCATTTATTCATGGCAAGGACTAGGACCCGGCACTGCTTCGAAATCTTAATAAAAGCTCACACAAATAGAATAGCAAAACCATTCACTGCTTCGAAATGAACCTGAAACACTATGGTGAGGTCAGAATTGCAAACATACGAACAAGTCCAAACTCTAAAATGCTTTGTGAATACCGGCCCTGATTTCCTTCAAACCTGGTGAAGTATTAATTAAGCTGCTTCATCTGTGTAGGTAACAATACACTAAACTTTTCGCGGCGGGTCTCAATCTCCCATCTATTGGGTTCCATGATCCGTTGGGGACCCTGTGATGTAAAAAGTGGAGGTAAATGAGTCCTTCAAATATTGACACGAAACACCACCTGTATGAAAGGAGCGTGTTTCGTTGTATAGTCAGGAGGATTCAGAAGCCTTCAATTTTCACACACGATCACAGGGTCCTTAATGTAATGTTCCTTTAGCGACTAATGAAGACACAGCACTTGTTGA